>JAXGGA010007416.1:0-62854 GCA_038373865.1 Uloborus plumipes
GCAGGGACTTGCCATCTGTCATGATCTCCACGGTCAGATTTTGTATGGGAAATGACGAGTTTACAGATAATCGCCCTTACAGATGAATCCTGATAGGCTATGCAGATGATTAAAAAAAGTGGCTAAATCGAAATTTTTTCTCTTTCAGTGTAACTCATAATTTGAGAAGTTGTGTAGACCGGGGGCACGTTAACACGGAATTTTTTTAAATGTTTTTTTCAAAATTTTATGCTTCAAGAAAATTTTAGACATTATAGTCTTATCCAGCTGTTAATGAAGGTAAAATTTGTGCATTCAGTTTTTGCTGTATTTGAGTATTTAAGAGTCAAAAGAATAAGTTTTAGGTCAATGTCTGTGCGTAAACCTGCCCCGTACCCGAGGCATATTTGCGCAGTCTCACTTACAAAACGGCATTTTTTATGTTTTTGACACCTAACTTAGTTAAACTGTTTTCAAACAAGGATAAATTTCTGCTAATATTCATATATTTGCTTATTTTTATTGAAGCATTCTTAGTTCACAGTAAACTTCAACAAGTTCAACAGAAAATTTACTCAATTTGGTAAAAAACCGGTTATACTCCCACAAATGCTATATCAAAGCTCGAGGGACACTAAAAAACTTGTGAGAGTACTTGCTAGGGAGCAGCATCAATATGAAACGACTGATGACACCAACTATAACAAGTTTCGAAAAAAGTGTAAACGTGCCCGGGCCTCCCTAATGCAAGTGTTATGCGAGTACAGCTGTTATGTTAGGCTTCCCACTCTAATGTAAAACATATTCAGGTACACAAGGTAAAACTATTTATTATTTAAAAACGGCAAATTACAGTAAAATTTGTCACAATGTAAAAACAGTAAAAATCTAAACCATGAATATTGATAGCAAACGAGCATGACAACAGAATAACAGCTGACTCAACCGTGGTGCCCCTTTTAGGCACAAAATGAGGGAGGTATAACTGCCACATGAGAAATTTTGGTTGAAACACCTGGCTTATCGTTTGCTGCAGTTGTTGCTATTTCTGATTTTACATCAACAATGACAAAAATTTGGAATGCAGATAATGTAAATGATAAAAACTGCTGCAATAGACACTAAAATCAGCCATTAAGCACAGAAAAAAAAAGAATTACGAAAAAAAGTATCACATTTCAACATTTCACTACGAAAAATAATACTTCAAACCAGCACGCAGAGCAAATTTCTACACTAATCGTCGCAAGGGCAATATCACGAATATTAGAAATATTTTAATTAAAGTACGAATATACCATGGGGAAACTTATCAGCCTATACATCGTTGACTAGATGGCTACTGTTATGTTAGCACTGCTGTCATGTTAGGCACAGCACTCGAATGTAAAACACTTTGAGGTAAACAATCTAAAACGATTCATTATTTAAAAATGGCAAATTCGAGTAAAATAATCATAATATAAAAACAGTAAAAATTGTTACTGGGCAAGCACGATGCCCCAATAACAACAGCGATGGCGCCCGTTTTAGCAACAGCAAATGAGTAGAAGTGAAGGTTCCGATTTGAAGTTATAGTGAAAGTTTATATTTTGAGTAGTAGTTAAAGTTCTCGATTTTATGGGTTGCTGTTGTTGTTGTCTTTTGCTAGCTACTCTGGCAATTTGGGGTGCGCTACTTCACTTTTCCAACTCTACCTTACTTTGGTGTGAAGCCCTACTTTCACAATACACACATGCCACAGGGAATCGTTTATAGGGTAGGCAACAATCAACAGTACAACAACACATTCACCCGAATAAAGGACAAGGACAGGAGAGAGAAATTATATCATTCCCTAGTTGGTATTCGAACCCGGAACCTCCCTACTGGTGTCAAACTTCTCTGATCACAAAAGAAGGCGGCCGGCGATATTACGGGTCCACCACATAAGTAATACACGAAAACTTGCCATCAATATTGTCCCCAAAAAGAACTGTCGCTATTTTGTTGTACAGTGAACTCTCACTTATGCGCCGGCCAAGGGACCAACAGAAAAAGGCGCCTAAATGAGAGAGACGTATAACTGAACAAGCCTATTTAAAAGACAAAAACGCAACATATGTTCTAACGAGAGAATGAATAACAAGGTTTCTATTTAGAAAAGGGACATATTGCTACGGTTTGGCAATTACCGTAACGTAACTACAATGATAAAGAGAAAACAAAAATTGTAGCAAATCTAATTACTAACTGTTCCTTTAAAGCGATTCATAATACATAACTAGCTGCGTAGCCCGGCGTTGCACGGGCTGTAATGTAGTGAAGGCAGTTTGAGAAAACTACTCGACACCAAGGCGGCTCGCCTTTAAAGAAATGAGGAAAGTTTAAACAGTTTACTCGCCGTCAAGACGGCTCGCCTTTACAGTAGCGAGGAAAGTTTCAATTCACTACTCGCCGCCAAGGCGGCTCGCCTTTAAAGTACCAAGGAAAAGTTTAATAAACTACTCCCCGCTAAAGCGGCTCGCTAAAAAGCTTTCCTGCATCAAAGAATCAATCGAATTATTTGCACATGCTTCCTCAGAAATAAAGACGATGTCAAGTAGCGCATACTTAGCACTCTCCTTAAATTACAAATAAAATTCCTTTCCAAAAACAATTATTTCCAAACCGCTTTCTTCCGGTAAAATTAATTGCAAAATTCTAAACGAAAAAGTTCTTTTAATATTTGGATCGAAGCCAGAAAAAGTCCCTTCTAAAAACAGCAATTGCAATTTTATTTAAAAACACATTTTCAAAATGGTACCTGAGAAAAAATATGTCATTAATAATTAGAATAAAAACAATTGTTAGAACTTTGTTATAACACGTATTCAAAATGACAATGAAAAAAATAACAGTCTTTCATTTTAAAAAGTTCAACTTAATTAACGTTTTAATTCAAAATCGCAACGGAAAGAAATAAATATCTTGGAATTTTAAATAGTTCAATAATTTAATTAACGTTTTAATTCAAAATGGCAACGGTAAGAAAAAATGTCTTGGAAGTTTAATCATTAATTAGGCTTAATCGCTTTAAATTTGACTACTTATTAATTAAACATTCGCTTTAAATTTGACTACTTATGGATCGCAGCCAGAAAAAGTCCCTTCTAAAAACAGCAATTGCAATTTTATTTAAAAACACATTTTCAAAATGGTACCTGAGAAAAAATATGTCATTAATAATTAGAATAAAAACAATTGTTAGAACTTTGTTATAACACGTATTTAAAATGACAATGGAAAAAAATAACACTCTTTCATTTTAAAAAGTTCAATTTAATTAACGTTTTAATTTAGGGCCGAATTCAAGTGAAACACCATTGCAGTCGCTTCGAGGCGATCGCATATTGCAACCGCTACTGTAAGTCGAATTCAAGTGAATTCGTTTCACTTGAATCCAAATTTTGGAATTTGCGATTGCATTGGTGAGTTGCGATCGTCCGTGTTTCACTTGAATTCCTGCCTTAAAATCGCAACGGAAAGAAATAAATATCTTGGAATTTTAAATAGTTCAATAATTTAATTAACGTTTTAATTCAAAATGGCAACGGTAAGAAAAAATGTCTTGGAAGTTTAATCATTTATTAGGCTTAATCGCTTTAAATTTGACTACTTATTAATTGATATCTTCGCTAATTAAAATCGTATAATTATATAGATTGAAACTAATGAAGCCTGAAAAATTACTTATCTATCGGTACCTGGTTCGACTTTCAGTTCGTTGGCGTTCAAGAGAAATAAGCGTGACATAGATAGATAGAAAGATACTCAGTTTTTAATATAAGTAGATAAATTGTCTCCCTCCGAAATCTAGTTCCTGCGGAAAAAATGCCTTCCGTGAGCAATAAAGGCGAAAGATTAAAGAGGAAAGTGAAGAAAAATGCTTATTTTTTGAAGAAAATAAATTAATTTTTTTAGATTTTAGAGAAAATTCGGCGCTTAAGTGAAATATTTATCTTTAGAGCGACGCATAAACGAATGATACTATCATTGTTTTTTTATGGAATGTGCTGGGACCATTTAAAATCGTCGTATAAGTGAAAAAGGCGCATAAATGAGGCGGTGTATAAGTGAGAGTTCACTGTAGTTGTCGTTTTGTACCAGCCAGGCTGGCAATTTGGGGTGAACTGCTTCACTTTTCCAATTGCACCGCAATTTGAAGTCCGACTTCCACAGTACGCACATATAATATAGCGACCCGTTTATATGGTGGGCATCCATTTACAGTATAGCAACGTATTCACACAAGGAAGGGACAAGGACAGGGACGTCCTTTCAAGTTTTCCAGGGGGGGGGGGGTGGGTCAAAGGGTAAAAACACAATACAATTTCACCAGAAAACAACAAAAATCACGCCCACTTATATGTAAATACATTGATTTCTCAAAATCAGGGAGACAAATGCCCCCCCCCTGCCCCCCTAAATGACGGGTCCGGACAAGGACAGGATAGAGAAAGTACATCCATTCCCGAGACGGGATTCCAACCCACCCGAATCAGATTTCCCTGACCACAAGACAAGGTGGGCAGTGGCTGCTTTTGATCTTTGAGCAAATCACCCAAAGCTTGCGGTTTAACCCTACACTGCAAGGTTTTTGTATTCTTCGAAAAAAAAAATCTGTTTTTCAATGCAATAAGAAAACATGGAAAAAGATTTTTAACAAATTCATTTTGAGGATAGATGGTTATATTTAGTTTAACGATACTTAATACTTGCTTTTTATGCTTGAGTTGCCTTATGACTTTTGCTGGTCATAAGAAAAAATAGTTCATGTATTCCAATTGGCAACGCGATCGCGATGCAGTGTAGGGTTAAATTTCAAAACAAATTTGACAAAATCTCAAAAAGGAAGGTTTTTATTGCTTACAACATTCTAGCTTAGTTTCATGTGTGAAACTACTAAAAAGTATATCATTTTTACATTTCTTTGAATTTTATTTTGCTTGAAAAATACAGCGAAAACTCGTTACAACGAATACTAATATAGCAAAACATTTTAACGAAATACATTTTCAGTCCTGATTTAGTTTTTATTACATTGCTTGAATTCCAAAAGAGTGAAACTTTCGTTACATTGAACAATCTGATTTCGTTCGATGTTCGCTGTAACAAAATTTCACTGTATAACGCCACGTTTGTAACAAACTTTATTAGCTCTATTTTTAGCTCTATTATTTTTCTCTAGTGCAATCAATGTAGACAAAAGAGCTTAAGCTACCAGCTAAAGTTTCTTTCTTCAATAAATTTGAAACCCTTTCTTATAACAATGCGTACAATTATGGTTTGGCTGTCTTATAAAGGTCACATTTAGATTTTCTAAACAACTAATAAGTTTTAATCCTCAAAATAGCTCTAACCGAGGAAACAAAGAACAATTGTTTCTGCAAATATTAAGTGCTTCTCAGGAAGTGTTAATGAGATATGCTAATTACAGAATGAACTCAAAAGCAATAGCAGAATTGCGCCTTTTTCTTAATTGTAATTGTTTCTAATTTTCAAGCTGTTGGTGCATTCAATTTGTCCTGCTGATGAATTGAGTGTTTAATTTCATGTCTTTTATTTCTCTGTATAAAATCTTTCGTGTGTGAGGCATCACAATTGACTTTTGAAAACGACGTTTTTGAGAATTAAGCCTATTTTGCTGTATTTCTGTATTAATTTGCTTCTACGTGTTCAGTTTATTTACTTCCTTTTTTAGGATTAATGTTCCTTTCTTAATAGGTTTTGTATTTTGTTTTTAGAGGCTTAATGTACAGTAAATTCATAAACATTTATCAACAACAGGCTAACTTTTACAATACTCACACCACAATTAATTTATTAAGGCATTTAAAAAAATGTAAATAAATTTAGAGAAGTAAAATTTGTTTAAAACTTGAATTTATTGTTTTTATATTGCACCTCTAGTTGTTAAATATTTTTTTTATATTTAGTTCAATTTGATTCCTTCTGTCACTTGAACATTCGCTTTTCAATTGACAACATTTTTAAAAACTTTTTATGTTTAATGTTTTTTTGTTTATCTATTTTGTGTTTTGTTGTTTAGAGGTTTAACCCTTCACTGCACGATTTTTTATATTTTCATGAAAAAAATCAGTTGTTACCTTTTAAATAGCCCTGAGTTCAGGAAAAATGAAGAAAAAAATTAATCTTAAAAATGTGCACCAAAAATGATGTTTTAATTGTTTGTTCTATGTATGGCACAAAGCACATAGCATATGCTTTGTATACCGATAAGTGTAATAATCTACAATGTGTTTTGTGCCATAAGTGGTATAAACAAATTTTTCACTAAGTGTATTTAAACATTTTTAGAACAAAGGAAATAATGACTAAGCACACTTCTAACGGAAATACAGACACTCTTTCTTTCAAAAGCAAGAACTGTAATACCTACCCTAGTACAACTAACTAGTGCATAAAAATCACACTAAACTGTTATAGCAATGTTCCAGAAGGGGCACAAAGCTCAGTTTAACTGCATTTAAAAATCATAGGAATATATGAGGGTTTATTTGGTTTGTGCCAGATCTGGCACACCGTGCAGTGAAGGGTTAAGTCATAGTAAGTTCATAAACATTTATCAGCTCCCGGCTTCCTTTTAAAATACTCACACCACAATTAACTAAAAAAGCATTTAAAAAATGTAAAGAAATTTAGAGAAGTAAAATTTGTTTAAAACTTGAATTTATTGTTTTTATATTACACCTCTAGTTGTTAAACATTTTTTTTATATTCAGTTCAATTTGATTCCTTCTGTCACTTGAACATTCGCTTTTCAATTGACAACATTTTTAAAATTTTTTCATGTTTAATGTTTTTTTGTTTATCTATTTTGTGTTTTGTTGTTTAGAGGTTTAAGTCATAGTAAGTTCATAAACATTATCAGCTCCCGGTTTACTTTTAAAATACTCACACCACAATTAACTAAAAAGGCATTTAAAAATGTAAAGAAATTTAGAGAAGTAAAATTTGTTTAAAACTTGAATTTATTGCTTTTATATTGCCCTTTCGCTGTTAAATATATACAGGGTGTCCACTCCAATCGTGGACCAATAGCTAATTTCTAAACCGTTAGAGATAAGCATATAGTTTATTTAGGAAAAAATCTCAAAATTATGAAAGGAGTTTTGGGTCTATTCAATGTTTTTCAAAAAATCAAATTTTGAAAGAGTTACGAAATTTAAATTTTTATACAGCCCCCCAGTCCTATCAATTATATTTAGTAAAACATTCTTGACACTGTAACGTTTAAAACTAAAAAAAAATCACTCTTGTACCACAAAAATTGACCGAGTTATGACGTTTTGAAAAATCGAGATTTTGCATTGTTTCATGACGTCATCGAGAGATCGCTGAAGGGACCGTATGCGAAATCCTTCAAAATCTTGATTTTTCAAAACGTCATAACTCGGTCAATTTTTGTGATAGAAGAGTGATTTTTTTTTAGTTTTAAACGTTACAGTGTCAAGAATGTTTTACTAAATATGATTGATAGGACTGGGGGGCTGTATAAAAATTTAAATTTCGTAACTCTTTCAAAATTTGATTTTTTGAAAAACATTGAATAGACCCAAAATTCCTTTCGTAATTTGGAGATTTTTTCCTAAATAAACTATATGCTTATCTCTAACGGTTTAGAAATTAGCTATTGGTCCACGATTGGAGTGGACACCCTGTATTTTTTAATATTTGGCTCAATTTGATTCACGTTGTTACATGAACATCCTCTGGAAACGAAGTGACTCCCTCTATTCCAAACATGAATTTAGTTTTACACTAATAATTATATTAGTTAGATTTAAATTTAATCATATTATACAGTAAATGTGATCAAAATCGCAAGTGGGATTCACACTATCTTGAAAAGCAAGTTAAATTTGAACCAAATTTAAGTACACCTTTTTTGTTTGTTTATTAACTGTTATTACATTTCTTGAATGATCATACATTAGATCAAGCTTGAAAACAATTCACACGTACTTTCCATCAATTGGGGAGAACTGTCGTGGCTCACACTACTATCTGAATGTTGCTCAAGCTACTTATATTTTCAATTTACGTTTAAATATTACTGCTTCTAATTTTAGGTTATTAATTTTCTAAAAATAAAACCAGAGTTTTACTATGACCTTTTAATTTAAAAAATTACATGTGTATCAATTTTATACATATATCAATACATTATCGAAATTTAATGCATTAGTTTCTGTTACTTTTAACGTATTCGTTCATCGGATTAATTAGAAAAATGGGTTCCTTGAAGTCCTGAAATACGTGTATGCTGTTGTCACCAAAATTGTGTGATTTAACAATGTTATATTTTCTTTAAACAACAAACATAATTTGAAGAATTACAAAATAACTTAAAATGAGTATCAATTTTTTGAAATAGCCTATAATATCATGTCTCTTGATTTGTAAAGCTAACTGTTTATTATTAGGATCCTTTACATGCTTATTAATGTAGTTAAAATATTGCCAGATTACTACAGGCACTGCAAACTGTTAAATATTTTACTTTTTTTACTTTGTCTCGCGATTTCACTTTGACCCCTATATCACATGACAAAAAATTAATTGACTGTTTTATTGTTTCGCAATGACGGATTGCTATGAGTTTTCTTTTGGACCTCAAACGTCCTGTAGAACTTCTTTCTGATTGGCAGTCTTCCAACGTCTCGTGTCCATACCAGTCTTTACTCCTTCATCACGCAGGATTGCATGGCGCGGTACTGGCGCCATCTGTTGTTTCACTGGCTAACTAATGCGGCTTACGAATGTTTGTGTGTCCCCAGTGAAGTCCGATCCAGGGTCCTGCCTGATGGTAACCGAGTACTTTATCCACTGTTCCAAAATCACTTGACGGATCGCTAGCAAAGTTGGGTTATGTGCTCTCGGACATACGTCACACAGTTGTCGCAAGTCCGCCCTTATATCCCCCCATGGTGCACTGCAGGTTATCTTGCTGTACCTTGCATCATCGTATCATTTTCCTTTTACAATTTATATCATATTGTTTTTGTGTAATTATATGTTGCACTTGTTTTATGTTTTTGTGTAACTTTATGTTGTAACTGTCTTATGGTTTTTGTAGAACTGCATGTTGTAATTGTTGTGATTGTTTATTAAATAAAGCCTCGAGGGTGCCAATACAGATTAACTCATAAAAATGATAGGTACTATGGCCACTCGAGAAGTAAAGTGAAGTGAAGTTGTCACAATTCGTCATTGCGCAAAAGATGATTTGTATTCGAGATTTAAAAATACAAGTTGTTGTGTTTTACATTTCTTTCAATTCTTATTTTTCGTACACTTTATGAGTATAGATACAAACTTAAGTTCTTAATGCAAAAAACTTTTAAGATTTTCAGGTCATATCTATCGTGACACACAAACATTAAACTTTAAGAGAATTTATAGATCGTGACAGGAATCTGCAAGCATAATACTAACTTAGCAAAGTGACAAATATTTTTTACTGCCGTAGTATTTTTATTCAACGCTTAATATGATTGCGTGCCATATGAACGAAAGATAACATAGTATGAGTCTCCCCATGTCAGTAATTACCCTTACCGAATAAGAAGGCAAAAAGAAAAGGAACGGAACACTGTCAAACGCATCTTGGAAAAGGAAGTGATAATGAATGTGAAAATTAAAATTAATGGACCGGCTTTAATGTTCACGAGAATCCGAAGTAATTTCGTCGATCCATCTTTAAGGGACATTGTTGAGAGCAAAGTAATGAGAAAAAAAGATTGAGGCAGGTTGCCAAAAGTTTCTCTCTCTCTTTCTATTTTTATGTTTAAACAATAAGATAACTTTTGCAACATTATAGAAACCAAATGTCGATAGTGGACTTCAAAAGCGCATACCATAATTCTTTTTACCGAATAAAGAAATTTGTACTATAGTTTTAGTTATATTTAATTCATTGCTCGGAAGATTATAGATTTTAAATTTATTGTTGCATTGGTGACCTTAGTGCAAAAACTAGTTAAATGAGGATTGAAACATTTTTTAAAACTTAATTTTTACAATTATATTTTCTTAGAGCAATAATAACATAATTAATCGATAATTCGGAAGATTAGAGACTTTAAATTTATTGTTGAAGATTTATTTGTTGAAGATCTTGATAAATAGAATAACTGTGTGCGTTATTATAACGACAACTACTAGAAATATTTTTAAAATACAGGATTTTAGGCATAGCGGAAATATTAGTTGTTTTAATGCAGGCCTCGCTGTTTTTTTTTATTTTATTTTTTTAGTTTGATTTATAACCACTTATTTAAACTGTTTTTGACTAGAATTCATTACATATTATTTAATGTAGTTAAATTATAGGTTATAGTTAAATTATATCAGGCACTGCAAACTGTAAAATATTTCACCTTTTTACTTTTACCTGCTGTTTTACTTTGCCCCCAATATCACATGAAGATAAATAAACTTTGACCGTTTAATTGTTCTATATTTCTTTCATTACTTATTTTTCGTATATTTTATGGATAAAGACATAAACACACACACAGTGCAAAAAATTTAAGATTATCGGGTCTTATTTAGCGTGAGACACAGACATTAAACTTTAGAGAACTTATAGATCGTAACAGGAGGGTGCAAACATAATACTAACTTAGCAAAGTGATAAATACTTTTTAGTGCCGTAGTATTTTTACTCAACGCTTTATATGATTGCGTGCCAAATGAACGAATGATAACATAGTATGAGTCTCCCCATGTCAGTAATTACCCTAACTGAATAAGAAGGCAAAAACAAAAGGAACGGAACACTGTCAAACGCATCTTGGAAAAGGAAGTGATAATGAATGTGAAAATTAAAATTAATGGACCGGTTTTAATGTCCACGAGAATCCAAAGTAATTTCGTCGATCCATCTTTACGGGACATTGTAGAAAGCAAAGTAATGATGAAAAAAGATTGAGGCAGGTTGCCAAAAGTTTCTCTCCTTCTATTTTTATGTTTAAACAACAAGATAACTTTTGCAACATTATAGAAACCAAATGTCGATATTGGACTTCAAAAGCGTATACCATATTTATTTTTACCGAATAAAGAAATTGCACTGTAGTTTTAGAATTATATTTAGCAATTAACTTCCCAATTTTTTGAATTTTAAAGAAAACATTAAATCAGCTAGTTCTTAAGTAATAATAAAAAGGAAAAAATCTTAAAAGAAATAAGAAGTTTTAAATTGAATTTTAGTCGCATTTCTTTGTTGCATCGTATAAGTAAACTTAAATTTCTTTCAAACTTTTTCCACTAGAAAATTAGAATTACTTTTAAAAGAGCACAAAATGTTTAAATTTCTTACTTGGTAATTTATTTAGTCAATAAGCAAGAAGAAGCATAAAATAAAATGAATTCATTTTGTAGCAAAAACACAGTTCTTGCAGCATCAGAGATTTTTATAACTTTCGAGATTTCTGAGAAAAATGAGCTATCATCTAGTAACAAAATTAGTATGAATTTCATTGCAGTAATCTTTTTTTTTCTTAGATAGTAAGTGATTTGTAGGTAATTAAAAAAATATCGAGTCTGTTATATTGAAATAAATCAGTTGTTGCAGAAATGCAACAGTGGGAAATTAAGGGTTAATTCATTGTTCGGAAGATTAGAGATTTTGAATTCATTGTTGACGATTTATTTATTGAATATCTTGATAAACAGCCGCGCTGTTATAATAACGAGAATTATTAGAAATATTTTTAAAATACAGGATTGTAGGCATCGTGGAAATAGTTGGGGTTTTAATGCGGCAGTCGCTAATTTTTGCTTTTTTTATTTTGTTTTATAATCTCTTAATTAAAAGTCTCAGTAGATTTGATGCTTTTAATTTCATGTTATTTTACCTCTGCCACCTGAGTAATAATTCCCTGCAGATTTTAAGGTATTTTCATGGAAATATTTTTCAGCAGTATACGCTTTCTTTTTTACAGCAAAAAAAAATCTGCGTGTTTTAGACGCGAAATAACTGCTTTTCTATCACAGTGTTATTGAGTTGAGTGCTTGCACTGAAATAAATAAGCAATATACGCGGTGTATATGAAACCGTTACTAAGTTTTTTAGACGCGAAATAACTGCTGTCTATCACAGTGTTATTGAGTTGAGTGCTCGCTCTGAAATAAATAAGCAATATACGCGGTGTCTATGAAACCGGTTGCTAAGTTTTTTAGACGCAAAATAACCGCTTTTCTATCACAGTGTTATTGAGTTGAATGCTGGCTCTGAAATAAATAAGCAATATACGCGGTGTCTATGAAACCGTTACTAAGTTTTTTAGACGCGAAATAACTGCTTTCTATCACAGTGTTATTGAGTTGAGTGCTCGCTCTGAAATAAATAAGCAATATACGCGGTGTCTATGAAACCGTTACTAAGTTTTTTAGACGCGAAATAACTGCTTTTCTATCACAGTGTTATTGAGTTGAGTGCTCGCTCTGAGATAAATAAGCAATATACGTGGTGTCTATGAAACCGTTACTAAGTTTTTTTATCTTAACCTTTTGAATTTTATTTTAAAGCATGTTACGGCTTAATATGAAAAAAAAATGAAATCATTAATTGTTTTTATGCAACATTTCAATCGTAGCACTGGTGATTGTAGTTCAAAATATAGTTAAATGAGGATTAAAAAAAGTTTAAATTATTATTTCTACAATTTATATTTTCATAGAGCAAAGTAATAACATGTTTATAAGTTAGCTATACTCCGTAGCTTCAAATTTTAAGCACCGGTAAAGCACTTAGCTGGAATTTCTTAATTCCCCCAAATTTTTGTTCAGACTAATTTTTTTCGAATGCAATTACGGATTATTTTGCGTTTCATTTTTTCACGATATGCATATCCATTGAGCTGGTTGATGCATATATTTAAAAAAAAAATGGTAACCACAAAAAATCTTATTTTAAGGATTAAGGTAAGCAATTAAAATAAAAAAGGAAATGATTTAAATGGACTTCAGTGCATATTTTCGTCTACCTGTAAAAACAGTGTTAATATTTTTATATTTTTTAAAAATTTGATACGTACTAACTCTTTGTGTGGAGTGGTTTCTTTTTATTTTAATTTGCAAAATGTTACATAATGGTAGTTAAATACTGTGTAAGAAAAAAAAAAGTGAAAAAAAAGTTTTACTGGCTTACAATGCTTAATGCTTTTACATTTTATCAATAAAAATTGTTTTTTTTTTCCATCTCTAAACTATTTGAAGCGTCCTTTAAAAGAAAAATTATCAAAAAATGCATTAATAACTATATGAAATGCATTATTATAGCAATTGGTATCCAACACGATTTTTTACAAATTTTAAATACTTTCCAATATGGTTTAATCCTATTTCCTAATTTTCTTTTTACAACTATTATTGTTATTTTTTGGTTTAAACTCGTATTCATTTCATAAAGCATACATCTGAATTAAAGGATTTAAAAGTATGCTTCAGTTATTTTTCTTTTGACCGAAAATGAACGATAATCAAATAATTTAAATGGCAATGTGATACCAACAGTAAATTAAATTATAATTTAAAAAAAATGCATACTTTGTTACATTGACTGGTTTTATCAATACAGAGCATCTTTCCTAAAATTGCTTTTATTTTTTTTTAATTGATTATTTGATGAAAACCTAAAACAAAATGCTAAATTACTTCTAAATTGTCTTGAAGCGTGAATTTTATTTAATTGCATTTTTTTTCAAAACAATGAACAAAACTGATGATTGTTTTTTCATTAAGAATAAGTTGATGTCATTTAAGAAAATTAATGCTTTGAAATTGTAAGGAAAAAAGTAGTTTTTGGCAATTCAAGAGAAACTAATGCAGGAAAAAAGAGTTTAATTATTTATTTCGGGTTTTCCTTCTTCATATTGGCTGTTACGAAAGTTTCTCTATTATATAACAGGTGTTTTTCTTCATTTTAAATAGAAAGAGCTTAGACTAATGATTTTTATAGAGTTAGTCCTTGTGACAATGGTTTTCAGTCGAACTTTTTAAAGATTCTTAGATAATAAAAACAGTACTGTACTTTATTTACACATTAGTAACAGATGTTTTTAAAATTAGGTCTAGGTCAAGGTGAACATTTACTCCTATTTTAGGGTGGTTGTTTTTGGCCGTTACAGATCTGATGAGAATGATTCAGATCTGACAAGTTTTCATACTTAATGTACATGATACATTATCTGTATAATGCATATATGTGATATTATATAAATATCACATATATGCTGAATTATATTATCATAATATCTCACGATGAAAATTTCAAATTTATTTTAATTTTTCTAGACTTTTAGAAACTAACATTTGAATGAAAACACAAAACTGAAGCAAAGAACTAAATTTTTTTCTAGTTTCAACGATCGTAATCGCAGATTGAATGCTTTTTTAAAGAGGAAAAATATATAAAATTCGAATAAAATTATAATGGCTTAATTAAGCTGAAATAAATTCAATTTCTTCAGGAGTTACTTGTTTTACTCCCTTATTTACCGAATTTCTTTTTAGTTTTCACACCCATTTGTAAAAAGTAATAGCTGTAAGCTGAAAAAAAAAAAAAAAAAAAATAACCATTTACACTAGCTTTTACGTTTCAGGACATGATTGTTATGTTTAAAAAATGCTGTTATGAAAGTTGTATTACTTAAATTAATATTTACACTGCCTATGTTTTCTTTAACATAAATCAAAAATTGCAACTAATTATGAATTCTAAGTATTTTGAATAAATGTGCTAAAGTTTTACAGACAAATTGGTTAATAGTTTTTAAAATCAATGTTGAAACAAATTCATAACACTTAAGCCCCAAAGATGAAATTAATTCTGGACTGTCACAGTTGAGATCAGGGAGGGGGGGGGGAGGTTGCACAAAATTGTTGTTAAATGTGCTATTTTAAAGCACAAATTATATGTTAGAGGCAATAATTGCCAACGATCAATAGAATTAAAAAAACAGAAAGAAAGAATGAAGATAGAAAAACAGATTTTTTTTTTTGAGAGTTCAACATTTAAGTTTTTTTTTGACAATAAATAGTAAAATTGGAAATTATACTACTGTTAAAATATACAATTTTAAACATTTTTCGAGACAATTTTTTCTACTAGATGGCGACATGAGCATGCGCTCTGGTTGCGAAGAACGGATGACATCAGAGAAAGGAATGCATTGACACAAGTGTTCAACACCATATTTGGTATGTGTCATTGACGTCTGCATTTCCTTATAAGGCAATAATTCAACCATTAGCTAAGATGTTAGCGTCACTTGCGAGCGTCATTGTCAGGAATTTGTCCATTATACATTTATCATTCTCTCTGCTGCCTTCGTGTGTGTAAGATGTCTGGTGCAGCGATGAAATGTAAAAAAATTCTCCGTAAGAAATGTCGTTGGAAATTTGCGTGTAAAAAGAAAAGAAAGCGATGATGTAATTGTACAAGATTATTGAAAGAATCTTCTTATTATACCCCAGAAAAAAATGCAAACTTATCTATTCATTTGAACATTATTCAAGTATAATTATTATTATTCATCATTCTATTTAACATTTTTGTTGCATCAACTTGCAATGAATTCTCACTTGTAAGTAAGGATCAAGTGTGGGAAAATTAAGAACTGCATAAATTCATCGTTCACTGAGGAATCATATCATGAATTGTTGCCATGAATAACGTGCACTCCGGACGAATCTTCTAATGGAGGATCTCAACATTGTGAACAGCACAGAATCCGCTGCTATGGAGGACCTACATTCCGGCCGTATCTTCAACTTGGAGGAGTGGTGTTTAAAACAGTGATCTGCATCATCTTCCTCATCAATTGAGAACTTTCGTGTGAATTGAACCCATCGACAATATAACTTCCTACCCTGAACATTAAAGGATCACCGCTGTAGGAATGTGTCAAGATGTGCCACGATCGCCTCTTGATGTGCAAGTATATTTTTTTTAAGTACATTTGAATGCGGGAGACGTCGACCCTCCCCTTCAAAAAGAATTAACGTTATATTTATTCCTCTTTGAATTTAATGCAGCTAAAATTATTCATTTGATGCAATTTTTGTGTTATGAATTATGTCCTATTTTTAATAATACATATAGTTATTGATGAAGGTTAATGATGATGAAAAATGCAATTTTATGTATGTGAATTTAAATTTTAATTCTATTAAGAGTTGATTTTTGTTGATTGGAGTAATTACAATTTAAAAATAAATAATGAAGTGAAAGTTAAAATTGGAGTTGATCTGATTTTATTCAAAGATAAAATTTTGTGTAAAATTCTGAAGGTAAAAAAGAAGGATAGGGTACAAAGTCTTAAAAGAATCTATGTTCCAAAGAATTTAAGACTTGCATGCATTGAAAATGCCCATTTGCCTCATTTCGCAGCCCAAAAGACTTACAATTTTCTTCAAAAACTATATTTTTTCCCTTCCATGTTTACTGCTGTTAAAAAATTTTGTCGTGCGTGTCAGAAATGTCTAGAAAATAAACCGAAACGTAACAATACAAAACCAAAATTTATTTCAAAAAAAGATCTTTCTCCTGGTTCATTTTTGTCGTGTGATTTAGTTGGTAAGTTGTGTAGGAGTACTGATAATAAGTTCTTTATACTTACAATCGTAGACCATTATTCCAGATTTTTGGAAACTTACAGCTTAGCAAATACCTCTTCGACTTCGATTATTAAATGTTTGAACGATTATTTTTCATCCTATGGTGTACCTAAGATCATTTTGACCGACAATGGTCCTAATTTAATTTCTGATGAGATTAAGCAATTTTTTAAAAGCTTAAACATCACGCAAAGAAATTCTTCAATCTACTACCCTCAGGGAAACTCCACGATAGAAAGGACACACAGAATTTTAAAAGAATCAATTTCTTCATTGTCTGATAAAACTTTTGAATGGTCACAAAAACTTCCTGTGTTCAAATTGCATTATAATGCTAGCAAACATAGTGTCACCGGCTTTTCTCCTGCTGAACTATTTTTTGGTAGAAGTATAAATGTTCCCATGGAAATCTATTCTGACCCTGAACTTGTTTCTCATTATGAATTGTATGTACAAGATATAAAAAAATGTGTTGAAGAGAATAGGGAATTAGTTTGTGAGAATGAGGATAAATATTTTAAACAACATGAAAAAACAACTGAAAGGGAGACCTATCCCAAAATTTGAAATTGATGACAGGGTATTCATAAAAAATCTAAACAAACCTGGTGCTCTCATGCCCAAGTACAAGGGTCCTTATACTATTATAAAATGTTTTAGAAATGACAACTACCTTGTAAAAAATGATGATGCAAATGATAGGAAAACTTTGAAGTTACATGTCAGCAAAATTTTTCCAGCCAACTAAAAATTTTACTTTTTCTTCATTTGATATTGTTTTATGTAGTTGTACTAGTCATTGACAAAGTGATGCAAATCACTAAAATAGAATTTTATATCAGATTAGCTACCTGGTATATTATTGCTTTAATTGTTTTTTCTTTTTCAAGCCTAGCTAACTTGGAAAATGAGTGAACGAATACTGCAAATATTTTTATGTGATCAAGCAAATGAATGTTAAATGAAAGTCGATTGCACGATATTAATGTGAAAAATGATTTTTACTACAATTATGATAAGTTTATTTGGTTAACAATTTGAAATTAATTTTTTTATGAACCTTTTGGTGTGTGCTGAACTTGAGTATTTCTCTTTGAATTTTGAATCATATCGACTCACAAAAATTTTTGTTACTTTTTACTTTTTGATATTTTACTGATTTTGTGTATTGTATGATCACCAGTATGTGAGATTTTTCTTAGCCGTACTGCTCCAATTTTTTTCTGGAAAGGGGGGATAATGTTAAAATCTACAATTTTAAACATTTTTCGAGACAATTTTTTCTACTAGATGGCGACATGAGCATGCGCTCTGGTTGCGAAAAACGGATGACATCAGAGAGAGGAATGCATTGACACAAGTGTTCAACACCATATTTGGTATGTGTCATTGACGTCTGCATTTCCTTATAAGGCAATAATTCAACCATTGGCTAAGAAGTTAGCGTCCTTTGCGAGCGTCATTGTCAGGAATTTGTCCGTTATACATTTATCATTCTCTCTGCTGCCTTCGTGTGTGTAAGATGTCTGGTGCAGCAATGAAGTGTGAAAAAATTCTCCGTAAGAGATGTCGTTGGAAATTTGCTTGTAAAAAGAAAAGAAAGCGATGATGTATTTGTAAAAGATAATTGAAAGAATCTTCTTATCATATCCCAGAAAAAAATGCAAACTTATCTATTCATTTGAACATTATTCAAGTATAATTATTCATCATTCTATTTAACATTTTTGTTGCATCAAATTGTAATGACTTCTCACCTGTAAGTAAGGATCAAGTGTGTGAAAATTAAGAACTGCATAAATTCATCGTTCACTGAGGAATCATAACATGAACTGTTGCCATGAATAGCGTGCACTCCGGACGAATCTTCTAATGGAGGATCTCAACATTGTGAACAGCACAGAATCCGCTGCTATGGAGAGCCTACATTCCGGCCGAATCTTCAAAATGGAGGAGTGGTGTTTAAAACAGTGAGCTGCATCGTCTTCCTCATCAATTGAGAACTTTCGTGTGAATTGAACCCATCGACAATATAACTTCCTACCCTGAACATTAACATTAAAGGATTACCGCTGTAGGAATGTGTCAAGATGTGCCACGATCGCCTCTTGATGTGCAAGTATATTTTTTTTAAATACATTTGAATGCGGGAGACGTCGACCCTCCCCTTCAAAAAGAATTAACGTTATATTTATTCCTCTTTGAATTTAATGCAGCTAAAATTATTCATTTGATGCAATTTTTTTGTGTTATGAATTATGTCCTATTTTTATTAATACATATAGTTATTGATGAAGGTTAATGATGATGAAAAATGCAATTTTATGTATGTGAATTTAAATTTTAATTCTATTAAGAGTTGATTTTTGTTGATTGGAGTAATTACAATTTAAAAATAAATAATGAAGTGAAAGTTAAAATTGGAGTTGATCTGATTTTATTCAAAGGGCAATTTTTATATGTTTTTGATTCAGGGATTTAAATTCCCACTTTTTTTAAATTTTATATTGCAATGCAATGTATGAGCCACTATACGGTCACAATTAAGATGTTAAGTCATTAACGTTAGTAGAAATGAAGTTTTTAAATTTTTAATTAATAGTTGAAGCATCATTTTGCACCATCAAATTTTACAACTACACTGAAACCTTTCTTGCCAACAACATCGTGACGTCAGCGTGACGTTTGCGTGACGTTAGCCTATGAAGAACGAGCTAGATAAAACGTCACAGCCTACTTGGCGAATTAGAGGAGATAGTGACTGCTTGTGAGCTGTTAGTGGCTCCGCCCGTAATGACGTGAAGTGTCAAGTTAAGTTGCTTTCTAGTATAATTCAAATTTGACCCTAGTGTAAATAAGTGTGATAAATGTTTTCCTTTCAAGCACAGGCTATATAAATATATCAAAAAAAAAGTATTGATATTTATTTAAAAAGTATTGATATAAATCTATCTTTTTAAAACCTAAATAAAATACAATTCTTAAAACTGACAGATTTCTTCTGTAAACACGCTGGCATTCAAGACAGTTAGAAAAGAAGGGGGAGGATTTGAAGAGAATTGCTAGTAAATTTCCTATTTTAAAGATATATTTTTGGGTGCAGTATTTACGAATGAAATTCTAAAAATCGATGGTATATCATGTTAAGATATGTATGCAAATAAATCCATGGTTACCGCAACTTTAGATGTTTTACAAGCTTGATTTTTGCAACGTATACAATGAAAGATTTATTCAATTGAAAAAGCATGATCAGTCAGTTGGTATACTACAAAACAAGAATATTCTTATAATCTTAATAGAAAAAAAAATCTTTAACATGCGCTTGAGGAGATTTACAAATTGAAGTTGACGAATTTCTAAAAGGGCTCAACAATCAATACTGCCTTTTACCATTAATCACTTTTAGTGGGAGGAAACGACATGAACTAATTAATCAAAATGAGTGACATGAAACCACAGTCACCGTGAAGATTGTTTAACTTAATGTTGTTCAGTTTAAGGTGAGAAGGGACTTTCAGATGAGCAAAAAAATGGTCAAAAAATCAGTTTTAAGTTAATGATATTTCTAAAAACTATATGATTGAAATACATGTTATTGCTATTGTCAAGAAAAAGCTTTAACTTATTTGTGGTGTATTTGTATTCAAAACTAATTTAATAATGAAATATACAACAGTAAAACAGTAAATGTTGATTTTCTCGAAACATAATTTTACGCCTGTTTACAAATTTCATAGTGGTCCAGTGTAAAAAATTATTATTTAAATTTGCTAAAAATTTTTTGCCATGTACTTAAGAAGTTTGTTAACATTTTGTTCGGAAGAAATTTTCTATTTTATTAGCTGTGTCGAATACATTTGCTATGTTTTATTGAAATATGGATATCTTTTACAAAAAAATGTAGATTTTAGTTTGTTTTTTTTTCTTTATTTTTTACCACAATATATAGAAAAAGTATTCCCATCATTTTATTTTCTGGTGTTTTATGTTCCACATTTTGCTTGTATTTTGTCATTTTGATGAAATTTCAGGCACGAAGAATAATATAGAAAAAGTGTTAAAATTCAAATTTTAAATAAAAAAATAACTTTAAATTATTTCAACGAAAATTTTTACATGTGTTAGCATTAGCAAAATATAGCTATGCTGCAAATTTCAAAGAAATTCATTGAAAATTGCTAAATAAATAAATGATAGTCCCTTCTCGTCTAAACACATAGGAAAACAAAAATAACTGAAAATATTTAAGGACTATGCCAGTTTTCAATGCATTCGACTAAAATACTATTATTTTAATCATTCATATTTTATTTGAGCTAACTTAAGACTCTTTTTATCCTAATAATGCTGAGCTCTTTCTTACTACAATCAAACTCGCTTATGACGATTTCAAGGGGCCAGAGATATTTGCTTGTTATAATCGAGTGTTCATAAAATGTGAGTTTGCGAAAATATTCATAAAAATTTACAAATATTTGTCGTGTTTGCTTTCTGTTCATGTGCTCGAAAGAGTTGGACAAGAAAAAAAACCAGCCAATTTCAACCCATAGTTTTTCAAAAAGTTTTAAGTTTTTAAGCACATCACAACCACTAAGTAAGGTCAGAGTTTTTCAGATTCGAGTTCTTCACACTTTTTTTTGTCACCTTCATTTTCGTAATTTTTGAAGTTAGAATTTCTTGTTTCTTCTGCCCGTTGTGCATTTTTTTTTTTTTTTTTGAGATGGGAAAAAAAATTAAACGCCTGAAACTGTTACCGTTACCAACGTTAATGTATATAAGTGTGGACATATATTGTGTATATTAGACGTACATAAATACACATGCATACTTAGGAATTATTTTTTTAAATGGATGGAAAAAGAACCCTTTTAACTCGTGAAACTGTCACCGCTACCTCTGTATCTATATAAATTGGCCCCGTTTTCACCAGATTTCTACCGATCCAAAAAAAATATTTCCTGACGATTAAAAAAAAAATACACATGTAATGGTTCAAGTTTTCAGTGCCATTGTTCTTTTTTGTTGGAAGCGATAGCAACGCTCGTCAAAAAATATATAATTTTCACATTCTTTGCTACTTCACAAATAAAATAAATTTCTATATGATGAATAATAAATGATAAATCGCTGCTTGAAATGAACAGTGGCATATCTGCAAAAATCGATTTTTTTTTATTACATCAAAAAATTCATTTTTTAAAACTCTTTCTTGTGGTGATATCGGCATATCTCTAGTTTCAAAATATCGCACAGCAATTGCTAGTGTCGTTGTGGATAGTTGGTATTTTGGCGCGCTTCTCCTAGTAAACAACGACACAGCCGCCATTGCGTCAGTGCTGAAGACGTGCTTGGAGGAGGAACATCTATGTCTCTGTAAATTGATTCGGCATAAGTACCCTTAATACCATTTTACTTCAAAATGCCGTTTTACTGCAAAAACTTTGAAATGCTCTCCTGAAAAGTAGTGTTTTGCAAATATGTCATTGTTCATTTCAAGCAGCGAGATGATAAGTGTTAGGATAACTGATGCACCTCCAACTTAAGGTTGACTTCGGACTGTGGAAGGAATTTTCAAAAAAAAAACGAAAAGCTAGGGAAGTTAATAGAAGTTTGATGAATCACAAAAATAATTCTCGCTTTAAGCATTGTTTTCCCATTGGAAGCGATTTATGGTATACTCAATATCATTTCAACCAAATATTTTTCATTTCTTGGTTTAACCCGGATTATTATGAAATTAAAGCTCGTTATAAGCGAGTTGGACTGTACAAGTTTATAAGTTATTTGCTATCAGCAAAAAGTAATTGAAATAGTTTATTTTTCGTGCTGAACAAACTAGAAATGGTTTTTAACATTTTATTTCGTTAAGTAAAATCAGCTGTTCCACTCCCAAGTAGCACACTTCGTTTTTTAAAGGTTGTAAAATGGTTATTAGCGTTGTAACAACCGCTTAAAAACGTTAATAAAACGTTTAAAGGTTATTTGTGCTACCTGAGCTCTTTCAGCCGTTCCATTTCTGCCAACTATCCCCTTATTACTTTGAATAAATTTGATGTTTTGCATTAAAAATAAAAAAATAATTAAACAAGAAACATTTTTTTCAAATGGTACATAGTTGAAATTTACGAGCAACTAATCATTTACACCGTCTTATTATTCATCGCTTTATTCTTTCTCAGATACTAGATAAAGTAAAAATCTGTGCACCCTCGGCAAAGAAAATTGTTATTGAACTTGTCAATTATTTTCTGTCACGCGAAGTTTGAACTCGAACTTTGACGTTGAATGTTTTATCCCACTCAAGAAAATTAGTTGGATCGATAGCTCATTAACAGATGTAGTTGGAAACTTCGGCGCATCTTCACTTTATGGAACTATATTTTGGATGTTAATTAAGAACTTGATTAAATGTACATTGTTTCAAATTATTTTTTGGCTGCTTGTTTATTTGTTACGGAAATAAATTTCTGAACTTTGCCACTCGTGTGTTTTTCTCATTATTGGTTATTCGTTTTCGTATTTTCCAATTTGCAGTTTAAAAGTTTCCACTCGTATGCTTTGTTTAAAAAACAACAAAGTACTTTTGAAGATTTTTTTAGTAAAGAACGCGTATTTTTAAGATTAGATTTACCTTACGTGAGTTCGTAACATTATTTAGAAGTGGAACCAACTCATGACAATCAGTTTTACTCGTAAGCCAACACTGCAAAAAATGAACCGTTCTTTTTACAGTACAATACTGACAACCAAGGTTCCAATTCTACATTGTAAAATGCACAGTAATAAATTGGAAAACTTGCAATTTTAGTTTCTTTCTGCAAAGTTAGAAATCTTACAGTATATTGATTTACAATTTAGCAGTATTATACTGTAAAATTAACAGTATAATTCAAGGTAATAAACCATAAAATTAGCAATTTTACAGTTTAGTGCTGTAAAATTAGAAATTATTATAGTTTATTACCATAAAATTAGCTGTATATACTGCAAAAACAACATTCATTTTTTGCAGTGAACGTCTACTACCAGGTGTAGAAATATGATCAAAGAATTTCCGGGTCTATCCATCAGTTTAGGGACTGTAAGAACGCTTCTTCAGTGCAATAATTTCCCTCTAGGGTAAGTCTGGGTGATACATCCCACCTATCTTAAGGAATTATGAAAGATGAAGTGTTAATGAAAAAGGATGGGTCATACCTAATAGATTTTTAATGCAGGTTTAGATGCTGTGTTAAATCGTTTAGCACGAACATATACAACAAAATTTATTGATTATTAAAAAACGAAATTGGCACTTTGAATCGTACACTGTAAAAAATAGATGTTTTTATAGTATAAACAACGTCTACTACCAGGTGTAGAATTTCCTTATAGATGGGTCCAGCCATCAGTTTAGGGACTGTAAGAACGCTTCTACAGTGCAATAATTTTCCTCTAGAGTAAGTCGGGGTAATACATCCCACCTATCTCAAGGAATTATGAAAGAAGATGTGTTAATGAAAAAGGAAAAGTAATTCCTAATGGATATTTAATGCAGGTCTAGATGCTGTGTTAAATCGTTTAGCACGAACATATACAACAAAATTTATTGATTATCAAAAAACGAAATTGGCACTTTGAATCGTACACTGTAAAAAATAGATGTTTTTACAGTATAAACAACGTCTACTACCAGGTGTAGAATTTCCTTATAGATGGGTCCAGCCATCAGTTTAGGGACTGTAAGAACGCTTCTACAGTGCAATAATTTTCCTCTAGACTAAGTCGGGGTAATACATCCCACCTATCTCAAGGAATTATGACGGGGGCCGTGGTGGCCCGATCGGTAAGGCATCGGACTCGTGTCCGGAGGGACCCGGGTTCGAAACCCAGCCGATCAAAGATCCACCGCCTTGATTAATGGTGGCTGGGAGGCGTTAAAAATGTCGTGGTCACAAAGTCCTCCAAGTGAAACGATACCTCTGGGGGTGCTGGGCCCTAGGGTTTGCTCGACCCTAGGTTCTGGTTCAAAATTAAGAACAGAGCGCTCTTCAGGGCCCTATCCCGGTTAAACCACGAAGCTGTGGTAGGTACGGGGGACCCTGGAGAGTGTGAAGTGAAGTGAAGGAATTATGAAAGAAGATGTGTTAATGAAAAAGGAAAAGTAATTCCTAATGGATATTTAATGCAGGTCTATATGCTGTGTTAAATCGTTTAGCACGAACATATACAACAAAATTTATTGATTATCAAAAAACGAAATTGGCACTTTGAATCGTACACTGTAAAAAATAAATGTTTTTACAGTATAAACAACGTCTACTACCAGGTGTAGAATTTCCTTATAGATGGGTCCAGCCATCAGTTTAGGGACTGTAAGAACGCTTCTTCAGTGCAATAATTTTCCTCTAGGGTAAGTCTGGGTGATACATCCCACCTATCTTAAGGAATTATGAAAGATGATGTGTTAATGAAAAAGGATGGGTCATACCTAATAGATTTTTAATGCAGGTTTAGATGCTGTGTTAAATCGTTTAGCACGAACATATACAACAAAATTTATTGATTATTAAAAAACGAAATTGGCACTTTGAATCGTACACTGTAAAAAATAGATGTTTTTATAGTATAAACAACGTCTACTACCAGGTGTAGAATTTCCTTATAGATGGGTCCAGCCATCAGTTTAGGGACTGTAAGAACGCTTCTACAGTGCAATAATTTTCCTCTAGAGTAAGTCGGGGTAATACATCCCACCTATCTCAAGGAATTATGAAAGAAGATGTGTTAATGAAAAAGGAAAAGTAATTCCTAATGGATATTTAATGCAGGTCTAGATGCTGTGTTAAATCGTTTAGCACGAACATATACAACAAAATTTATTGATTATCAAAAAACGAAATTGGCACTTTGAATCGTACACTGTAAAAAATAAATGTTTTTACAGTATAAACAACGTCTACTACCAGGTGTAGAATTTCCTTATAGATGGGTCCAGCCATCAGTTTAGGGACTGTAAGAACGCTTCTACAGTGCAATAATTTTCCTCTAGAGTAAGTCGGGGTAATACATCCCACCTATCTCAAGGAATTATGAAAGAAGATGTGTTAATGAAAAAGGAAAAGTAATTCCTAATGGATATTTAATGCAGGTCTAGATGCTGTGTTAAATCGTTTAGCACGAACATATACAACAAAATTTATTGATTATCAAAAAACGAAATTGGCACTTTGAATCGTACACTGTAAAAAATAAATGTTTTTACAGTATAAACAACGTCTACTACCAGGTGTAGAATTTCCTTATGGATGGGTCCAGCCATCAGTTTAGGGACTGTAAGAACGCTTCTACAGTGCAATAATTTTCCTCTAGAGTAAGTCGGGGTAATACATCCCACCTATCTCAAGGAATTATGAAAGAAGATGTGTTAATGAAAAAGGAAAAGTAATTCCTAATAGATATTTAATGCAGGTCTAGATGCTGTATTAAATCGTTTAGCACGAACATATAGAGTAAGTGCTCTAGTAGTCGGCTAGTCTCCAGTAGTCGGCCACAATGACATAAAACTTCTCATAAATAGTACATTTTTAATTCAAAATCAGATATGACGCATTCACACATTCATGTACCTATCCTCAATCATCAACCAGTGGCAGTTAAGTTTTGGGTACTTTTTTTGAATTAGTAATGAGTCATTTCATTTTGAATGGTGTGCCCGTCTTTCAAGATTGCGATTCTGCTTATTTTTCAGTCAAGTTGATTCTGTGGCATACTAATGGAGCATTTACTAGTGTTGACAACAGCTTGGATTTTAACATATATATTTTTTTAATTTCTGAAACAAGTAGGTGATTCACTATCAGAAAGGTTCATTCTAAATTTTTACCTTGTTTTTGTTGCTGTATTGATAGCTGAAAGTTCTAGGTTAGCCAAGATCCACAAAAGATCTCTTAAATGGCCGATTACTGGAGCACTTACCCTACAACAAAATTTATTGATTATCAAAAAACGAAATTGGCACTTTGAATCGTACACTGTGAAAAATAGATGTTTTTATAGTATAAACAACGTCTACTACCAGGTGTAGAAATATAATCAAAGAATCTCCTTATAGATGGATTTAGCCATCAGTTTAGGGACTGCAAGAACGTTTCGTTAGTGCAATTATTTCCGTCTATTAGAAGTCGGGGTAATACAACCCACCTATCTTACCTACGAGAAGAAATTATAAAAGCTGTTGTGTTGATGAAAAATGATACCTAATACAGATTTTTAATGCATGTTTAGATGCTGTGTTAAATCGTTCAACACGAACATATACAACATAACATCCTAATTATTGAAAAAAAAGAAAAAGAAATTGGCACTTTGAATCGTATTACTCTGACAGCCAGGCAATTTCCCCTCAGTATACCATGATGTATGTCTCGCTTAAAATAAAATTATAAATTTTTTTATAATCGAGAAAAGTTATTAGCTGCACGTTGCAAATCATTGTAATTAATTTAATTAACTTTAAATTAAGAAAAATGAGATTTTACATGATTTTCTCGTGATACATTTTAATGTGATTTTTTGCATTAAAAAAGTTTAAATTCATAGTATTCTGTCACGTAACATAATGTTGCAAATGAGTGTTTAGGGTAGTTTAGGAAAACTTTTAGCTCGAAACCGAGGGTTCTTTTTTATTACGAAGTTGTAACTACTGATATAGATAAAAATGTTGTTGTAATAAACAATAATTTGTATGAAGAGCAATTAGAAAGCTCTGATACATGTACATTCTGAATGTTATAAGCAAAATTTTACTCATATTTTAGAAAAACTGCTTTTAAAATATTTGTATGTTTCTTGCAACTGGAGACAAAGATAAGTAATTGTTTTGTAATTATAGAGTAGTCCCTCGTTATATCGTGCCTCGTTATATCACTCATTCGGATGTATCGCTTTTTCTTTTGTCTCCCCCCCCCCCACAAAAAAAAACAGCTTTTAGTTCTAAACCATTTTTGAGAAAATATGTAAGGTGCTCAGAAAAGGTCTCTTTCTCATTTATTTTGTCATCAATGAACAAAACAAAGGTTCTTCTATTCTTCTGAATTCGCTGAAAAGAAGCAGCAAATTTCTGTCACCCGAACTTGCATACTGCAGAGACAGTTTGTAAACTACTGAACACTTTCCTTTGTATTGATACAATGAGTGAAAAGCATCTGTTAGTAATGTGTAGTAGTAATCTGTAAAAGTTATATTTTTTTGTTACTTTTGACTGAAAATAAAGCTAATGTTCGAATAAATGAATTTTTATGTATGTGCACGTATAATTTACTTGCATGCTGGGTAGAAAACTATTTTTAATGACTTCGGTTATATCGCGCTTTTTTCTTGTCCCCCGAAAAGCGCGATATAATGAGGGGTTACTGTACTACCATTAAAAAAAAAAAAACTTCTGGTAAATAATTCTTAAGAAATTAGCATGATGAAAATCGCAGTATTAATTGAATTCTTTAACGCTATGGGAAATAGTACATTTTAAGTTGAATAAACAAGAGAAAAACTTTTTTTTTTATCCATGTCAGACCGTCGCTGTTTCAAGACATGTACCAAGGAGTTCGGGATGAAAATTTTGGCTTCAGAATTTTTCCTTAATATTGTAAGTTTTCAGTTGAACTACTTCCCACAATCAAATTGCTTTAAGATATGCAGAGCAAATATAATTTTTCACTTTTACTTTGAATGCATTCTGACTTTTAACATCATTTTCTTTACTGACACCGTAAGTTTTCCCCAAAATATTGCTAAACAAGCATTCAGAGCACTGAACTGAGGCTGGCAGACATAAAATAGTTTAAGATTTGTGTTTTTGGCACAGATATTTTGAGTTAATACCTTTTCTTCTGCTATTTGTTTGCCAGTTTTTTCACATTTTCTTTTCTTTTTTTTACACGAAAATTTCTGAAAATTTGTTGATTTAATATGGAATGACCCGAAACAATAGTTCAATGTCAAATTTATTTGGAAATACATTGTATAAAATAAACTAGAATATTTTTCGATAGAAAACATTCTTTACTAATACACATGGCATTTATTACACGAGCAAAACATTCAACATTAAGAATTTCGACGTCATTCATATTCGTCGTTTTTAGAAGAAATAATGTAATAAGAATTTAGTAACGAAACATTTTTTTATAAACGTGGATAAAGTTAGCTTTTTTTTTTTTTCAATAACATTGTAAAAATATTTTGGCACTTAAACCTTTAAAAATGTACGTATATCATACAAAAGAAGAAAAAAACATGGCGAGTTAAGATTAAGTTTCCTACAAATGCAAAATTATCTTCACGTTATCATACTTTTTATCGAAAATAATAAGAAAATATTAGAGAAGTTTAAACTTCTGCTTAACATTTTTTTAAATATTAAAAATGCAGTTAATTGAAAAGGTACTAAATATTACTTCGAAAAAAAAAGCTGAGTTTCATTAAAAATATGTATGTACATACATTATTATGATTGGATTTTTGCTTTAAAAAAAGCATATAGAGAATTTCTGAAATCAGCTCAAATGAATGAAATTAAAGAAAAAATATCGGAAATAGTATTGAAAAAGGGTACATACAAATGAAAATCAAATTAGTTTTACAATTTTTAAGTCAAATTAGTGATTACATTTTTTTTTCTTTTCATTAGATCTTGCAACGTTTTATTCTTTTAGGTAGAAACTCATATCAAATTCCATGCTTTATTTATTTATTTTTTTTTCTTAATTTTTTGTTCTCTTAGAGCATATAAAGTGTTCAAAATAATTGTTAGATGTTTTTAAGAATCACGGAATACACAAAAGTGAAAAATCTTAGACCTTAAAAAAAGAAATTATTAAAAGATTAATCGTCAGCATTATTGATGTAATCAAAATACTTTATTTTTGTTGAATACACAAAGAGACTTGTCTTTGGTTTCAAAATGTCTTTGAAAACTTACTGTTTGCCTATTAACAGTGGTAATAAAAATAATAAAACTTCCTAATTTTTCAACCGCAATAAAAACAACATTCCTCATTAAGGTAATGGCATTATCTAATTTAATACATTCAGAGAACATGAGCAGCAAACATTTCTATTTCAAGGTAAATTACCAGTTTTTAGTAACGATTAAAATGCTCTCTTACATCAACAGAATGATTTTAAGAGCTTGAATGCAAATAGATGAAGAAGACATTGTTAAATTCATCCGACATTTTTGACAATGTATCTTTAAAAAGTTTCATAATGTAAACAATTTAATGATTGCATCAATCTTAAATACCAGAAAATAAGTAGCCACGGGACATTGCTTACATTTGCATCATTCGGTGCATATGTAAGCAATGCACCGAAGGGTTAAGAAATAGCTTTCACATTGCGAAAAACAATAAAAATAGTAATACTGAGTCAAGTAGTTCTACAGCTATGGACTTCGCAGGAAAAGAATAACCTAAAAGTCCCGGGTTTGGCAAAGGGTGCATAAAAGATCCACCGTGCTCACTAATGGTGATTGTGGCACGTTAAATACATTCCTGGTCACAGAGTCGCCCACGATTCTATTCCAGATCGATACTTCTGGTTGTGCTGGACCTGGGATTGCTCGGTTACTGGTCTGGATCAAATAATAAAAAAAGCAGAGCGCTTTTCAGGAACCCATCCAACCAGTTAAATCAGTTGTAGTGTTGAGGACGGATGACCTTGAAGTAAGTGAGTGAGTGATTGAGTATAGCACACCACCGAGAATCCGCAGCAATGATTAAATTAAATTCATCAATAGAAGTCTCAGTACCCCATTTATTTAAACACCACTAGTCACCACCGTACCTACCCTGATGAGGTTTTTACCAGATGTGGTAAATGGGAGGAATAGAAAAACCAACGAACGACCAAACGCCCGCTGGGAAACGTACACAGACTGACAATATTTCACTCAGAAGAACGCATAAAATGCTTGAATTTTTTTTTTTTTTTTGATATGTATAGAAACAGACAAAAATATTTCTATTGAAGTTTTTAGGCGGGAATTTTGAAGTCTTCTATTTGAGTGCTGAGTAAAAACATTATTTTACGGAGATTCTTGCGAGTAGCCGGATGATGTAGAGCATGAACTATATTGCTGGATAAAGGAAGGTTGGACATATATGTGCAGTGGAAGGATATAGTTAACGGACAATTGAGTAAGTAATGTTCAGGAGTTCCAACTTGACTGCAAGCACATAATGGTGAGTTTATTATCTTGAATTCTGTACCCCATTACCGGTATTTTGCGTGTAGCTCTGCCTAGCTTAGAGGAGGTAATTTACTGCTTGAAATTCCACTGCTCAATTGGAATCACCAATACTGCCGTGCTAAGTGTAAAAATGTTATCCGCCGTCAAGTTCAAACTGTGATATTGCTATTTAAAATGTTGAGTCACCATTTATTTGATTCAGGTGATACTTTTCAGATTTAAAAAAAAAACTTTCCTGTTCTTAAATGACCATATAATACTGTATCTAGGTAAAATAAGTTAGAAAGAGCCACATGGTGGCAATAACTCAATCTGTTAAAAAGTGCAGATGCGACTTTTGTACTTAGCACTGCAGAATAATACTTTTTAAAAATATATTTCTGCATTAATTAAATCTACAGTTCATTAGCGGAACAAAAATAAGTTCCGTTTGTTCTTATAGCAGTGGAGTATTCATTTCGGAAAAAAAGAGGAAAAACCACTTACCTTTTAAATTTTTTACCCTCTTATGAACCAGAATGATTAATTACTAACCGAGAGTATAACGAAAAAACTGCCCAGCTTTATAAAAAGTGAGTAGATATGTATAGAAAAAAAATTATTTTGTTTATAGAATGAGAATGGGAATAGAAAGTTAAACGATTTTATCGAATATATATTAAGCTAAAATAATCATTGCTGTCTTAATTAAGCAACTTTTCATTGAATATGCTGATTTTTACTGACTATTCCTTTTGAACTTGGACGATTTTGATAGTCGTTTTGAGTATTTAATAAGATTATAATTTTATGCCTTGTTGAGCTTTGAACGCAATTAAAAACCTAAAAGACTAAGTTCCAGTAGGATCACTGCGCTTCTAAGCAAATTTTTTTGAATGAAATATTCTGCCGTTAGCAGGTAAATTGCAGTATATAGAAATTGAGCTTGATATTCAAAGAAACGAGTTTTTGATTCACCACCAACAACAAAATAAGTCGGACGACGTTTTTTTTCCCGCTGTATTTTCAGCGGAAAACAAATAAGCAAATTTATAAAATAAAGCTTGTTGTTGTCTTGGGCCAGCTATACTACACTGCGACCTTTCTTGACGAAAACATCGTGAAGTTTGCATGACATTAGCCTATGAAAAACGAGCTATATAAAACGTCACAACCTACTTGGCGAATTAGAGGAGATCGCTGACTGCTTGTGAGCTCTTATTGGCTCCGCCCATAGTGACGTTCAGTGTCAAGTTAAAATGCATTCTAGTATAGGCTGGCAATTTGGGGTGCGCTGCTTCACTTTGCCAACTGTACCGTATTTTGCCAACTATCCTACTTTATACGTTTTTTACGGCCTTTTGCCTACCGTATTTTGCCAACTGTACCGTCATTTGATGTGAATTTTGACTTCCACAGTTCGCACAGGCCATAGGGAACCGTTTATAGGATATGACCCAATCACAGCACAACAACACATTCACACAGAGAAAGGACAAGGATAGGAGAGAGAGAAAGAGCATTCATTGCCTGTAGAAGGCCCTCTCTATCCGAGTCAGACTTATCTCACCACTAGACCAGAGGGCCGGAAAAATAAAGCAACTGACAAAAATGCACAAACAGTAGTAGAGCAATTTTATAGCATTTAAAATTTTTTTTTCAACTCGAAACACCAAGCTACTTTCACAGAAAATATAGTTGAGCCAATATTTAGAAAAGTGCCAATTTGAAGTTGGAGTTTTCTGGAAAAAAAATTTTTTTGCAGAAAAAAACTAATATTGGATTTTAAGTCTAAATTGGGTCTAAATGCAAGAAAATAAAAGGGGGGAGGTCAAGGAAGTTATTTACCCCCTCCTGAGATTACTCACTTTTAAGCCGTTACAGATCTGATGAATGTTACAGATCTGATGTTAATATGAGTTACATATTTGAGTTTATGCTTTCAGTCTTCGTTAACATCTCTAAATATATCATTTCCTTGCATTTTTAACATAGATTTAAGATAATTATATTAAAATATATATATTAGGCTAAAAAATCAAATTTCATTTAAAAAAGCATTTCTTGGAAATAAAAATGAGCGATAAGGTTTTTAGATAAAATAAATTATGAGATTACCAAATCCAAGCTAATAAAACATTTGTTTTGTTTTGAAACAACACACAACTTCAACTTTTTCAACACACAACTCTGCTGCTTGCTTTTCTTTAATTAGTTGCAGGAAATTTAATTTCTTGATCAGAAATTCAAATTTAGCATGCTAGTTATTATCTAGTTATTTAACGAAGTTATGAGAAATTGAAGCACCGAAAAAAAATAATAATAAATAAATAAATAAATAAATAATATAATATAATTAATTAACTTAATTTTTGCAGTGTCAATTTTTCTTATTTTACTAACTTCTATTGTTAGGTCATACAAACCACAAATGAAGCAATTGTACTAAAACTCATTGCTTTTCATTTTTTAAGAACAAAAATATTCAATATATATGGCTAAAACCTATGATTTTTGCTTTTTATAATTCTGAAACGTGTGAGTTAGTTCTGTAACATATTCGCTGTTTTTCAATGTTACCGCTCTGACTGTTACCGATCTGACAAACTGACAAAGTTTTTTTTTTATTTCCGAGTCGATCGCACTAAACCAAAATCAAACACGTGGTTTTTTCACTTGTAATAAAGGACTATACTTATATATAAAATAATTTTTAAAATAATAAAAACTGCGCATTTTAGAGCGTGTTACCGATCTGATGACTCAAATGACACACATTTTATAAAATCACTTTAAAAAATCTTACCTACAATTTTAGATGCAGAAATGCAAATTTTTAATTACGATTCGATAAAACATCCCTCCAGGTACTCAGTATCACTTGGTATAGGTGCAGGAAATGATTTTGGGAGCCTAAACATAGATCGGAAGTTATTGTTACCACTCTGACGGCGGAACTTGGGACACGCTTATTTCGTATCGGCTAGAAAATCAGGGATCGATTAAAACAAAAATGAAGTAAAATATTAACAAAGGGGTAAAAATAGAATCGTTTTTTGTACAAGTGCGTTTTTTTGGGAAGTTAGAAAGTGCGCATGACCTGTTTGCATGCTAAGCTTTGCTACTTGGGACACGTTACCGATCTGATTTTTGATGTATAAAAACAATATTTTCTGAAGAAAAAAAAATTTTTTTTTTCTGATGTTATTAGATGAAATGAAAGCAAAACTTATCTTCTTTCTGGGGAAAATTATTTTTTTAACTAGTTATTGAAATACTAGTGAAAATTCACTTGGGACTCAAATTGGCACTTTTCTAAATATTAGCTCAGTTACCACCGGCTGAAATATTTTGTTCCGTCTTTCAAGTTTAATTAATAAAATAGCTTCTGTCGTAATATTTTGTATAACAGATACTGAATAACGTTATAAACTTATAAATTAGCTACTTTCCCTAGCAGCATAATCTCATCGGTCGATGATCGGCCATTAATCGAAACCCGATGAAATTCTTATCGGCCGATGGTCGGATTCCGATGAGTTCCCATCGGGAATGGCTCCAATATGTCTCATCGGCCAAACAGAATCCGAGCAGCAAAATCCGATGAGTTTTGCTCGAAATACGATGAGATTTGGAGCAATTTGCTAATTTTCATCGGGAAACTTCATCGGAAGGATATCGTTTTCCGATGGAATATAGCTTGGCTTATTTTCATCGGGAAAGTTGATCGGAAGGATATCGCTTTCCGATGAAAAGTAGTTCATCGAAAACCGTGCTTGGATACTGATCGGAACGATGTCATAGTGCGTTACGGGATCAGTTTACGAGGAGTTCGATGATCGGCCGAGCAAAATCCGATGAGTTGATGCTATTTGGGTGGGCACTAAAAATGATTCTTAAGAGCTTTTAAGTGATCTTAAAATTAAATTTTCGCAATTTTTTCCTTGGATTTGAAAATTCAATCATTTGCATATTTTGTCCTTTACATATATGAATCGGTGAGGGCAAAAACAACGTCAGTCAAGAACTTCAAATTGTTCAGTAGAGATAAAAAACGTCCTAATTCTACCATTGTTTCTACGGTCAACATTCAAATAACAGGCCCCGTATCTTTCAAATTAGTAACCTGACTAACGTGATTTTTGATATCCATACATCTTGCCTCCCACAGCTCGTTTCCATCAAAAACGAATTTTCGAATTTTTGTGACTGATGTTGTTTTTGCTCTCACTGATTCATATGATACTGTGAAAAATCCTAAATCTGGAAAATATTGACATTAGCCAATGGAAATGGTATGTCGGGAGAAGATTCTCACGTAACGTACAATATGTGTTTTAAGGTGCAAAAAGACTCAAAGAATGGTGCATTTCAATCTGTTATTCAAAAAAAGTAAATGAAATTCTATTGATAAAAAAGCAAATGATGTTTATTTTGCATGTAAAGTTTATTTTAATGTAGTGATTTCCAAAGGATATTATTGACAACAAAATAAAGTAATAATGCTTTGAATGAATCAGATACTTAATTCAAATGCATAATACATGAGTGAAATATAATGGAATAAAATTAAAAAAAAAAGTGAGAACTTTTTTCGAGGTGCCCCATTTTCCATTACGTTACGTTTTTTCACATACAAATTTAACCGAAAATAACTATACATAATACTCTTTCTATTGAGTTGTTAGAAACTATTTTGTGATTCAGGCCTTAGTATGCCTAATTAATCAAAATATGCTAAGCTATTCAAGTATTAAAGAGAAAAATCAACGGAAAATATTGATACTTTTTATGCCTATTTTTAAATTTATTCTTTAGGCACGCTTTAAAGATTTTTGAACATTTTGATTGATGAGGAAACAAAAAAAAAAAAGTAGAGGATTTTTTAATCAGCAATGTATTTGTAGCAATGTTGTAGTGCAAGCGTTTATTTTTAATTTAATTTATTTTTTACCTTTACTTCACTGAATGGCAAGTAATAATAGCGCAAGTTCTGTCGCATTAATAGGAAAAACTAAATGTGCTTTCTTTGTAAGGCTAATTATATTTGTATTTCATTTCTCTAATATCGAATTATTAGGAACTACCATAAAAATTTTGTTTCGAAACAAATTAAATTAATTAGATGGAGTAAAGGCTTTTAAATGAAAGAACATTTATTTGTTTGGATTGCTGTGCATGTTTTACTTTTAAGCAAATGGATTTTTTTTTAAACTATTCATATAATAACGCTAGTTTGGAGGAAATAATTGCGATAAAATGAATGCAAAGCGTTTCTTAAATTATGATACTTTCTGAATCGTAATTTTCTTTGATAAATTAATGTTATTTGACGCGTTTCATTTTTCTCAATTCACGTTTTTGAGGAATTTTCCTTTCATTATATCTTGATTATATGCATTGCATGTGCTCTAGTTCAAATTTATTTACGAGAGCTTAACTTTGGTATTCAGTTGCATTAAAATAATAGCAAATAAATTTTTATTTATGATTGTCAAGTTTTATTTTGTCTATGTGAAGTTATTGCTTTAGCAACAGATTTTAGTTTATTACTAGCTGCGTGGCCCGGCGTTGCACGGGCTTTAATGTAGTGAAGGCAGTTTGAGAAAACTACTCGCCTTTAAAGTAGTAAGGAAAGTTTAAGCAACCTACTCGCCGCCAATTCGGCTCGCCTTTAAAGTAGCGAGGAAAGTTTCAACAAACTAATCGCCACCAAGGCGGCTCGCCTTTAAAGTAATTAGGAAAGTTTAAACAGTCCACTCATTATTGACTGGACTCAATATGTTATTAAACAGTCACTCAACAAACTACTCGCCACCAAGGCGGCTTGCCTTTAAAATAATTCGGAAAGTTTAAACAGTCCACTCACTTGTCAAGGCGGCTCGCCTTTAAAATGCCAAGGAAAGTTTAAACGAACGAACTACTCCCCGCTAAAGCGGCTCGCTATAAAGCTTACCTTCATCAAAAAGTAAATCGAATTATTTGCACATGCTTCCTCAGAAATAAAGACGATGTCAAGTAGCGCATACTTAGCAATCTCCCTTCATAACAAGTAAAATTCCTTACCAAAAACAATTATTTCCAAACCGCTTTCTTCCTGTAAAATTAATTGCAAAATTCTAAACGAAAAAGTTGTCTTTTGGATCACAGCCAAAACAAGTCCCTTCTAAAAACAGCAATTGCAATTTTATTTAAAAACACATTTTCTAAATGGTACCAGAGAAAAAATATAACTCATTACTGAGAGTAAAAACAATTGTTAGAACTTTGTTGTAACACGTATTCAAAATGACAACGGAAAAAACTCTTTAATGTTAAAAAGTGCAATAATTTAATTAACGTTTTAATTTAAAATGGCAACCGGAACGAAATAAATGTCTGGGAAATTTAAATAGCTCAATCATTTAATTAACGTTTTAATTCAAAACGGCAACGGTAAGAAATAAATGTCTTGGAATTTTATATATTTCAATAATTTAATTAACGTTTTCCTTCAAAATAGCTACGGAAAGAAATAAAAGTCTTGGAATTTTAAATAGTTCAATAATTTAATTAACGTTTCAATTCAAAACGGCAACGGTAAGAAATAAAAGTCTGGGAATTTTAAATAGTGCAATAATTTAATTAACACTTTAATTTAAAATGGCAACGGAAAGAAATAAATGTCTTGGAATTTTAAATAATTCAATAATTTAATTAACGTTTTAATTCAAAATGGCAACGGTAAGAAATAAAAGTCTTGGAATTTTAAATAGTTCAACAATTTAATCAACGCTTTAATTTAAAATGGCTACGGAAAGAAATAAAAGTTTTAGAATTCTTAAATAGTTCAATAATTTAATTAACGTTTTAATTCAAAACGGCAACGGTAAGAAATAAAAGTCTTGGAATTTTAAATAGTGCAATAATTTAATTAACGCTTTAATTTAAAATGGCAACGGAAGGAAATAAATGTCTTGAAATTTTAAAAGTTCAAAGAATTTAATTAACGTTTTAATTAATATCTCAGCTAATTAACGTCGTACAATTACGCGGTTGGTCTTAATGTCTTCCTTAGAAAATTTCGAGTCGAATGGTATTATGTTTGATTCTCTACGCTCAGAGGTTTTTGAGGAGTTCAAGCTTCAGACGGACAGACAGACAGACAGACGCGGACAGATTTTAATAGTAGTAACTAGTTGTGTGGCCCGGCGTTGCACGGGCTTTAATGTAGTGAAGGCAGTGTGAGAAAACTACTCGCCGCCAAGGCGGCTCTCCTTTACAGTAGCGAGGAAAGTTTCGACAAACTACTCCCCGCTAAAGCGGCTCGCTAAAAAGCTTTCCTGCATCAAAAAGTCAATCGAATTATTTGCACATGCTTCCTCAGAAATAAAGACGATGTCTAGTCATGCATACTTAGCACTCTTCCTAAATAAAAAATAAAATTCCTTACCAAAAACAATTACTTCCTAAACGCTTTCTTCCTGTTAAATTAATTGCAAAATTTTAAACGAAAAAGTTGTTTTAATATTTGGATCTTAGCCAAAAAAAAAGGCCCTGCTAAAAACAGCAGTTGCAATTTTATTCAAAAACACATTTTCAAAATGGTACCAGAGAAAAAAAAAATATCAGTCATTAATTAGAATAAAAACAATTGTTAGAACTTTGTTGTAACACGTATTCAAAATAACAGACGGAAAGAAATAACACTCTTTAATTTTAAAAAGTTCAATAATTTAATTAACGTTTAAATTTAAAATGGCAACGGTAAGAAATAAATGTCTTGGAATTTAAATAGTTCAATAATTTATTTAACGCTTTACTTTTAAATGGCTACGGAAAGAAATAAAAGTCTTGGAATTTTAAATAGTTCAATAATTTAATTAACGTTTAATTCAAAATGGCAACGGTAAGAAATAAAAGTTTTGGAATTTTAAATAGCTCAATAATTTAATTAACGTTTTAATTCAAAATGGCAACGGTAAGAAATAAAAGTCTTGGAATTTTAAATAGTTCAATAATTTAATTAACGTTTTAATTCAAAATGGCAACGGTAAGAAATAAAAGTCTTGGAATTTTAAATAGTTCAATAATTTAATTAACGTTTTAATTCAAAATGGCAACGGTACGAAATAAAAGTCTTGGAATTTTAAATAGTTTAATAATTTAATTAACGCTTTAATTTAAAATGGCAGCGGAAAGAAATAAATGTCTTGGAGTTTTAAATAGTTCAATAATTTAATTACCGCTTTAATTTAAAATGGCAACGGAAAGAAATAAATGTCTTGGAATTTTAAAAGTGCAAAGAATTTAATTTACGTTTTGATTAATATCTCAGCTAATTAACGTCGTACAAATACGCGGTTGGTCTTATTGTCTTCCTTAGAAAATTTCAAATCGAATGGTATTATGTTTGATTCTCTACGCTCAGAGGTTTTTGAGGAGTTCAAGCTTCAGACGGACAGACAGACAGACAGACAGACGCGGACAGATTTTAATAGTATTAACTTTCCTATAATAATGCACCAATATAATGGCGTTTTTTTTTTCTTTTTCTTTTTTTTTGTAGTTGAAGCAAAGCTTTAAAATATTGCATTCAAACCCTATAGGCTACGGATATTATTATAAAACCGTGACGAAATGGTGCCTTTCAATCAAATGAGAAATCAAGTCCATTCCTTAAAATAGGTAAAGAAGGAAGAAATTGACTCATACCATATTTATGAATTTAGCGGCATTTTAGCGATCTGACAAGTTGTATTTACAGAAGAGGGATAGTTCTTTAACCATTTGGGGTGAAAAAAGAGACAACATTGTAGTAAACCATTCTAAATTTATCGTTTACAGGTCTGTAAAATATATTTTACTTCATTACTAATTTTTTTCAATATAAATCGCAGTAAATGGCTTGAGTTAACTTTGGCTCTTACTTTATTCTTTTCTGGTTGAAGTTCGTTGATGTTTATTGTTTTTACTATCATTACGAAGAATAATGTACGAAATTTCGATGACTAAAACCTAAAACTTTTAGAATCATTTGATTTAAAAAAAAATGAAAATGCTCCAAATATATTTTTGTAATGTGATTATTTATTATTGGAATGTAATTTGCAGCAGTAAGTGAATTTAGTTGGCGAAAATGTAAAAATGACAAGCAGTTAATTCTTTATTGCAGCCCTAATTTTGCAAATTTTCAATTCAAATAAATTATTGGATTTGTTGCAGTTCTTGACCAATGCTATAGGGAGAGGTGAAACAAAGACCCACCCACTTGCACAGACTATGAGCTGACCAATGAAACATCTGCCTTGGCCGTGCAAAATTAAAATGTTTATTCTCTTTGGCTAATTTCTTAAATTGGATGACGTGGCAAAGTGACATCTTTAAGTTCTACAACCAATACCAGAATTGCGAATTCCATTCTTCTATTTCTATCTGCGTATCACCCCTTCATGAACATGGACAATTCTAAAACAGGAGGAGTCAATTGCCATCTCGTCAAAGCCACACTTTATTTTGGATTACGTAAAATAACTATTTATTTGTACAAAGTAAATGTCCTTGTTGTTTTAATGCTTGTCGTAACTAAAATTTCAATGGAATCTGCAGCTTCTCCGTCAAAAGGATTATTTATCATAGCAAGTAAATGTATTAAATTCTTGGAAAATAGGGATTATTGTCATTTTAATTAAGTTTTGACTCATTTTACTCTCACTTTCGGACTCAACTCAGGTGGAAAAAATTTGAAACAAAGAAAAATCAAAATGCGATACTTACGCATTAACTCCACCTCAGCTACAGATTTGGCGATTTATTTGGCGGTTGTTGTTTGCCAGCGAAGGTAGTTATAATTCAACTTCGCAGAGATGGCCTATGACTCCTCTTTTTTTCAGGATTGTCCATTTTTAGAAAGGGTGATAAGCAGATGAAAATTGAGGAATGGGATTCACAATTGATGGGGGAATTTAAATGGGTAGAAATTCTACCTATTTGAAGGAATGGACTCGTTTTCTTATTTGATTGACACCGGCCATCTCGTCGCGGTTGAATCATATCTAAAATCGAGCAAAAAAGAGGAAAAATAAAAAATAACGCCACCCCCCCCCCCATCAAAAATATTTTAACCGCCAAATTTGTAGCTGCAGTGGAGTTAATACGTAAGTAACCATATTTTTTTATATGTCCCTTTAATATACAGACTTTTTTGAGTTGCATTTCGAAAGATATAGTAATAATTTTACAGTAAGTAAAGCCGAAAAGGAACAACTAAGTGCAAATTTTTCCGAGATTAATAAGACGAGGAATAAAATGGTTTTCACATGGTTTTCTAGAAAAGAAAATGGCTACTAAGTTTGCAAGTTAAGTTTTCAAAACGTAATTACTGCAGAAATAAAGATAAATAGTTATACTTCTTACTTGCTGTTTTACTGAAGCTGTTTTGTCGATGCTATTTGAAACAAAACAAAAACCATAAATCACAAAAAATTACTTAAACGTAGGGAAAACTTTCTTTTCACCTTTTTTTAGCATGCACATAAGATATAAGAATTAAACAAAGATACAATGTCCTCTAGTGTCAAATCGAAAAAGGCGGATGAGTTTTGACCTGCTATGTGTTTTCAGAAAAGAGAAATGCGTTCTGGCCCAAAGTATAACATGGCCCCAGGTAGAACACCTTTCCCTAATAAACTTTGGCAGCTAAACTAAGGTAGTTGGTTTAGTCTTCAGTTATGACAAGGAGTCACCTAGAATTTCAAGTACGATTCTCCGAAAATATAAATTTTATATCAAAGTATGAAATATATTTCGATATCTTACATAGCCTCCTTTTCAAAAATTTTACATTTATTATCTATCTATTGGAGATAGATAGACTGAATACTTCTGGATTTGCTTTGGGGGAAAGTTTACCTTCTCCACTTTCGGTCTATCTCAGTAACATATCAATGCATATAATATTCGTTTTTACGCGTATTTAGTTACTGCATCAGTGGTACAGATGAAAAGAAGCAGACATTCCTTCGAGAAAGTTGCTAATTTTTTCTGGGGCAAGTTGTTCCGCGGAGCAGTTTGCCCTCGAAAAAAAGAACATCTAACTCAAAAAGTAAATGTCTTTAAAAACTCAAATTATAGGTTAGGTAACGAAAAGTAAATGGTTTCATCGTAGGATATTAGCGTGCTTAATCTATCTTCACATAAAATCACCAAAAAGGTAAATACTAACTATTAAATTTAGAGCGAAAGACCAGAAACACCAAAAACGAAAATATTTACTTTCGTAGCTCAGTAATGCACGTGCTCGGTTTATGATATACTGGATGCCACTGGACTGGCTAAAACGGCTACCATTTGTGAGCTGTAACATTCTACTTAACGATGTATTGACAAAGTACATTTATCTTTTTAGCCTACTTTCCCGTTAAAAACAAAAGAAAAACGAAAAAGGCATTAAAAGTGGCTTAATGCATCCAAAAAATATCGCCAAATCCAAAAAATATCGCCAAATCCAAAAAATAGCGCCAAGTCCAAAAAAAAAAAGTCAAAAAGAAATAAAAAGATGAAATAAATATCGAAAAATTAAAAATTGGAAAGTAGGGTATTGAGATGGGGAATTTGTGCGTCTGTCGGTCTGTCTGTCTGTCCCCCCTAATAACTTTTGAATGAACACTTCGATTTGAACAAACTTTTTTTTTGTTGAAAAGATCTCGGCGAGTACAGCTCATTCCCATATTTGATTTTTCGATTTAAAACATTTTTGGTTCAACTTTGAGCTGTCCAAACAACCTGTCCCACGATACTAACTTTTTAATGAACAGTCCGATTTAAACAAACTTTTTTTTTGTTGGAAAGATCTTATCAAGGATACTTCATTCCCGTATTTACATTTTTGATTTGTATAATTTTCCGTTCAACATTGAACCGTTCAAACAAGCTCCCTTCAAACAAGCCCCTAAAAATTTTTGTGTGACCAGTCGGATTTGAACAAACTTTTTTTTGTTCGAAGGATTGCAGCAAGGATACTTCATTACCATATTTCAATTTTCAATTTGAACATTTTTTCGTTCAACATTGAACCGTTGAAGCAACCTTTCCCCACCTAATAACTTTTAAGAAAACCGTCCGAATTGAATAAACTTTTTTTTTTATTCGAAAGATCTCGGAGAGGCTCATTCTCACATTTCACTTTTTGATTCGAACCATTTTTTGTTCAACGTTGAACTCTACAGAAAAAAACTTAACATTAGCGCATACGGGGAAATTTCAGTTGAATATTGATCCTGAACTTAAAGACGGATTTAATTCAAACTAATTTTGTAAGAAAATGGTTTTGATAAATAATGTATGTAATGTACTTTTCTGAGTATACTTCTGGGAGGACTCTGATTCCGATTCCGACTCCACAAGCACGGTAAAAATGCAGGCTCAGAAAAAAATGACTGACTGTGCAGCAGTGTTGGGCATTAATCAACTAAAGTCTCAATAGACTAAAGTAATCATTGCACTTTTTAATTTAGATTAATTTAATGTGATTGAATTCAATTCGCAGACGATGATTAAAGTTAGTTCAAACTAACTTAGTCAGTCTGTGAAAATGATTAATTTAGTGCAGTTTAATTTAGTTCAGATTAAATTAATCAAATTGATTTAGTCGAAACTAAAGTAATCAGATTGATTTAGTCGTGACTAATATAATCAGATTGAATTTCAATGGACTAAAATTAGACTAAAATTAAAATTCAGATTTATGTAAATCTAGATTGATTTTAAACTGATACTGAGATATAGTACATGTACTTTTGCATACATATACACGCGTACACGAGAAATTACATGTATTTACGTGGAAACACGAGTGAATACGAGTATATAAGAGCTTTTTGTATGCAAACACGAGTATACACGTACTACCCCGAATATACTCGTGTATAGGGTTACATTTGTATTTATGCGACTATACACACATATTTACGGGAATACACGAGTTAATACGAGTATACAAGAGCATATATATGCAAACACAAGTATATACGTACTAACCCGAGTATACTCGTGTATATGGTTATATTTGTATTTATGTCATTATATACACACATTTACGGGTATACACGAGTTAATACGTGTATATAAGAGCATATATATGCAAACACGAGTATATGCGTATTATCCCGAGTATATTCGTGTTTTGGGTTATAATCGTATTTATGCGCTCATATACACATATTTACGTGTATACACAAGTTAATACGAGTATATAAGAGCATATATATGCACACACGAGTATATACGTACTATCCCGAGTATACTCGTGAAAAGGTTTTATATTCGTATTTATGAGCTTAAATACATATATTTACGTCTACGCACATGTTAATACGAGTATATAAGAGCGTATATAAGCAAACACGAGTATATGCGTACTATCCCGAGTATACTCGTGTATAGGGTTATATTCGTATTTATGCGCTCATATACACATATTTAAGTGTATACACGAGTTAATACGAGTATATAAGAGCAAATACATGCAAACACGAGTATATACGTACTATCCCGAGTATACTCGTGTATAGGGTAATATTCGTATATTTGTGATCATATACATATATTTACGTGTATACACGAGTTAATACGAGTATATAAGAGCATATGTATGCAAACTCGAGTATATACGTTCTATCCCGTGTATACTCGGTTATAGGGTTATATTTGTATTTATGCGCTTATATACATACATTTTTATGCATATACGAGTAAATTCGGGTATTTACGAGTAAACATGAAAATATACGTGTGAACCCGAGTATACTCGTGTGTAGGGGCATGTTTGTATTTCTGCTCTTGTATACAAACAGAAATGAGCACATACGAGTAAATATACTAGTATATACTAGTAAACAGGAGCATACACTAGTATATACTAGTAGCATACACTAGTATATACAAGTAAACAGGAGTATATACGAGTTAACACGAGTATACTCGGGATAGTACGTATATACTCGTGTTTGCATAAATATGCTCTCATATACTCGTATTAACTCGTGTGTACCCGTAAATGTATGTATATAAGCGCATAAATACAAATATAATCCCTATATACAAGAGTAAACTCGGGATAGTACGTATATACTCGTGTTTGCACAAATATGCTCTTATACAGGGTGAGTTCGATCGAATCTGCCATACGAAAAGGGGTGATAGAAGAGCCCAAGTGGAGTATAGAACCACCCATTAGCGGTGTCAATTCGTAACCGTAACCGAGTTATGGTATATTTAAGGAAAATTCGCAAAAAAACAAAATTCTGAGAAAAAGACCAATTTCTAAGGTTCCTTTTTGTGTCTACGCACAAAATAAGCACATATTTCGAAAGAGCAGAAAAAATCCTTTAAAATGACACGTTTTTCATCAAGATAGTCGCACTTCAGAGTGAGTTACAAGCTTTCAAACACTGGAAACACTCAAAAATGAAATTTCATCAAACTTTTCAGTCAAAAATTTCAGAAACAACCGTATGAGCTACAACCGATCAAATCTACTAAAAACTGGCCCATTTCACTAGCTTTCAGATGATACAACAGAAAATCACATTGGGCTTTAAGTTCAGCAGATATTCTGGCTTTTGTTTGTAACAGTATGAAAATCGCCCTTCGTCAAAATAGGGAAACCAGCGAAGATTCATAATTTTATGTTCTAAATTTTATATTTCATGTAAATGTACTGTTTCCTTTATTCAAGAAAAGGAAAGTTTTAAAGCTAAATATTAAATTGTAACACTTTATTGAGTTAACAATCACAACAGAAGACCACAACACGAAGAAACAATGGAAGCATTACTTTAACGCGCTTTTCACAAAGAAAAATTCAAAGTAAATGAGTTACACTAACATCTATGAGTCTATTTACATGTAAGCAATCTTCAAAATTGTCCAGAGCTACTGAAATTATCATCCCCCACACCAGATAGAAGCCCTTGGCCTTTTACGAGCGGAAACTACCGTCGCTCTCAATGAAATTTCATTTTCACTTTTGCTACCGCTCTATCAAGCCAAATGCGCAAATCCTACCAACTGGTTGCATCCGAGCAGTAAATTGCTTGTTTCAAGAGTCCCCAAACAAAGAAGTTCACTGGCGTCAGGTTTGGTGATTTAGGTGACCAAGGAATGGGACCCAAATGACCAATCCCTTGCTGATTGTTCTGTCAGAAAGTCTCGAACTGCATTTGAAGAATGTGCAGAAATACCACTGTGTTGGAAAATTATTTTCGCTCTCTCCCAAACAGAAGTAACATAAAGTAAATCAGGCAAGCACTGATTCCAGAATCTCTAAATATTCTATTCCTGTCAGGTTACATTGAAACTCTATCAACCGATCGCCGATTACGCCAAGTCAAACCTTTAAGCTGAATCGCTTTTGGAATGATAAGTTTAAATAAGGTTGAAAATGAATTTTGTTCAAAATACTGATGCCACAGAAATGTACATGTATCGTGCAACTTCGAGTTAACATCGACTCACCTGTCCAGTTTTTTTTTAGGAAATGATGTAGTTGAATGTCTCAGCCTAGTAGACATCTGCAAAATTTTTACTCGTTTTGGAGATCTGGGTTGCTAAACCAATGCTCTTGTGTGAAATGGTTAGAAGAAATTTGCATATCCGATTGAGTGCGAAAGTAGCATATGTTAGTGACAAATTTGAATATATTCCATGTATTGAAGGTTTATTTGTGTGAAGATTGTTTCCTTAGGGGAACTTAAATTGATACACTGTTGCGATACTAATCCGAGACTCGTGGTTTCAAATGTGATTTAGCTTAAAGGTCTGGCGTAATCGGCGATCGGTTGATAGAGTTTCAATGTAACCTGACAGGAATAGAATATTTAGAGGTTCTGGAATCAGTGCTTGCCTGATTTACTTTATGTTACTTCTGTTTGGGAGAGAGCGAAAATAATTTTCCAACACAGTGGTATTTCTGCACATTCTTCAAATGCAGTTCGAGACTTTCTGACAGAACAATCAGCAAGGGATTGGTCATTTGGGTCCCATTCCTTGGTCACCTAAATCACCAAACCTGACGCCAGTGAACTTCTTTGTTTGGGGACTCTTGAAACAAGCAATTTACTGCTCGGATGCAACCAGTTGGTAGGATTTGCGCATTTGGCTTGATAGAGCGGTAGCAAAAGTGAAAATGAAATTTCATTGAGAGCGACGGTAGTTTCCGCTCGTAAAAGGCCAAGGGCTTCTATCTGGTGTGGGGGATGATAATTTCAGTAGCTCTGGGAAATTTTGAAGATTGCTTACATGTAAATAGACTCATAGATGTTAGTGTAACTCATTTACTTTGAATTTTTCTTTGTGAAAAGCGCGTTAAAGTAATGCTTCCATTGTTTCTTCGTGTTGTGGTCTTCTGTTGTGATTGTTAACTCAATAAAGTGTTACAATTTAATATTTAGCTTTAAAACTTTCCTTTTCTTGAATAAAGGAAACAGTACATTTACATGAAATATAAAATTTAGAACATAAAATTATGAATCTTCGCTGGTTTCCCTATTTTGACGAAGGGCGATTTTCATACTGTTACAAACAAAAGCCAGAATATCTGCTGAACTTAAAGCCCAATGTGATTTTCTGTTGTATCATCTGAAAGCTAGTGAAATGGGCCAGTTTTTAGTAGATTTGATCGGTTGTAGCTCATACGGTTGTTTCTGAAATTTTTGACTGAAAAGTTTGATGAAATTTCATTTTTGAGTGTTTCCAGTGTTTGAAAGCTTGTAACTCGCTATAAAGTGCGACTATCTTGATGAAAAAGATGTCATTTTAAAGGATTTTTTCTGTTCTTTCGAAATATGTGCAAATTTTGTGTGTAGACTCAACAGGAACTTCAGAAATCGGTCTTTTTCTCAGAATTTTGTTTTTTTGTGAATTTTCCTTAAATATACCATAATTTGGTTACGGTTACGAATTGACACCGCTAATGGGTGGTTCAATACTCCACTTGGGCTCTTCTATCACCCCTTTTCGTATGGCAGATTCGATCGAACTCACCCTGTATACTCGTATTAACTCGTGTGTACCCGTAAATGGATGTATATAAGCGCATAAATACAAATATAATCCCTATACACGAGTATACTCGGGATAGTACGTATATACTCGTGTTTGCATAAATATGCTCTCATATACTCGTAGTAACTCGCGTGTACCCGTAAATGTTCGTATATAAGCGCATAAATACAAATATAACCCTATACACGAGTATACTCGGGATAGTACGTATATACTCGTGTTTGCATATTTTTGCTCTCATATACTCGTATTAACTCGTGTGTACCTGTAAATGATGTATATAAGCGAATAAATACAAATATAACCCTATACACGAGTATACTCGGGATAGTACGTATATACTCGTGTTTGCATATATATGCTCTCATATACTCGTATTAACTCGTGTGTACCTGTAAATGATGTATACAAGCGAATAAATACAAATATAACCCTATACACGAGTATACTCGGGATAGTACGTATATACTCGTGTTTGCATATATATGCTCTCATATACTCGTATTAACTCGTGTGTACCTGTAAATGATGTATATAAGCGAATAAATACAAATATAACCCTATACACGAGTATACTCGGGATAGTACGTATATACTCGTGTTTGCATAAATATGCTCTCATATACTCGTATTAACTCGTGTGTACCCGTAAATGTGTGTATATAAGCGCATAAATACAAATATAACCCTATACACGAGTATACTCGGGATAGTACGTATATACTCGTGTTTGCATAAATATGCTCTCATATACTCGTAGTAACTCGTGTATACCCGTAAATGTTCGTATATAAGCGCATAAATACAAATATAATCCTATACACGAGTATACTCGGAATAGTACGTATATACTCGTGTTTGCATATATATGCTCTTATATACTCGTATTAACTCGTGTGTACCCGTAAATGCATGTATATAAGCTCAGAAATACAAATATGTCCCTACACACGAGTATACTCGGGTTCGCACGTATATACCCGAATTAACTCGTAAAAACCCGAATTCACACGTATCTGTGTGTAAATGTGTATGTACAAGCGCAGAAATACAAATTATCCCTAACACACGAGTACACTCGTGTTAACTCGTATATACTCGAGTTTACACGCATATACTCGTGCATACCCATACTTACTCTTATATGACGTAAATGTTTGTATATAAGCGCAGAAATACAACTATTATCCACCACACGAGTATACTCGTGTTAACTCGTTTCTACCCCTGTTTACAAGAACATACTTTAAATACCCATATCGAATTTAATCGTAAATAAATTACTCAGACTGAAATCAATTTTATTAGTTTTAATCAAATTGAATTTAGTGCAATTACTTTTAGTCTGACTAAAATTAATCTGACTAATTTAGTCTTGATTAAATCAATCTGAACTAAATTAGTTTTTTTCACCAACTAACGAAGTTAGTTTGAACTAACGTTAATCGTCGGCAAATTAAATAGTTCAAATTTTAAGTAATCTGAACTAAATGCGAGTCAGATTACTTTAGTCAACTAATCAATCGATTAAAAATTTAGTTGATTTTTTTAGTTCTTGCCCAACACTGCTGTGCAGACGATTTTTTTGTTTATTTATTTATTTGTTTTGTTTTATTTATTTATTTATTTTTTGGCAGACAATTTTTTTGTAACAAAAATTTTTCATTCGCGAGAGCATTTTATTCTTTATTTATATTTAACAACTGGCAACGGATTAAAAATGAAATTCGAGACATTTTATTAACGTACGAGTTTTTTTTTCTTTCTTTGATAAAATGTGTTTTGATGCTCTTTGTACTTTTATTTATTTTTTTATTTATTTTTTGAAAACGATTGAGGATTTTTTCTACGGAAGAACTATAACAGTTACATTCTCTAAAAGGTGCGACAAAACTTTATTTATTCGTTTATTTACTTTTTACGTGTCTATTTTATCGAATGAGAGGGGTACATTTTGCTTTTAGAAATCAGCTTTAAGTGCGAAAAAGGTATGTTTGACATAATTTTTAGTCTCAGATAATCAAGAGAATATTGATCAGATGCTAGAATACCGATGTCGATGTACGGGAAAGTAGGCTCGTTTAGTTCTTGACAGAACTTCTTGTTATTAGCTGAGCTTTTTCTAAGGGAACGACATATTCGCAGAACTTTTAACCCCACTCTCCCCTACCGATCAGGCTATCAGTGTATAAAGGTGTTCACAAAACCAACTTCAGAGTGACAAATTTAATAATAACTTTTATTCTGATTCTATGTTTGGATACTTTGAGAAAAAACCAAATGGATTTATCTTAATATTGCTGTCCAAAGGCACCACCAGAAAAATGTCCAGAAGAATCATTCATTTTTCTGCATCTAATATCGTCAACATATTCTCATTAAAATCCATTAATATAAAACTATATTTCTCCGTATAAATTTTCAAGTTAACAATTTCAATGAGAAAAAATGTATCTGGCATACTGAAATCACATGTAAACAATCTTGCACGACTCATCAATGCACGACTTGTACAAAAATTGAACTAATATTTTTATATAGCTTAGGAGAAATTTTATTCTTTTGCTAAAATATTCAGTCAAATTACGGGGGAAAAGTTACATAGATTTTTTATAGAAAACAATCCCAAAAAGTTATGCTTTTCAATAAATGCAAAAAAATTGCCATTCATCATTATTATTTTATAAAATTCTTCATGCCTTCTTTATTGAGTAAACACAGAACAGTTATGAATGCGGACTTAGTAAAATTTAAAAATAGATATTAGTTTCGTCTGAAAATGATATCTTGAAATTAAAAACAAATGTTTATCTTACCTACGCATATAAAATGGTAGATTTCGTCTAAAATATTATATACTTTTCTTTTTGGTTGTATAGAGAGGGCTTACAGTAACAAACTCTGCTCAATTAAGTGGTTTAAATTGATCTATTTTTAACAATGACATCATGTGAATACCACCCAGCTTAGAGTAACTCGTCCGTAATTTTTAAATACATTTTCAATCTAAAGTTAATTTTTCTTTCTCTTTTTTTTTTGGCAGGTAAAAAATAAAAGAAAGTATTGCAATGCTAATTCGTGAAAAATTGAGGAGAGCCCCACTCTAAAAAACGAATATTGCTTTTACAGTATAATACAGCTAATTTCATAATGTAATAAACTGTACAAATTACTAATTTTACAGCAATAAACTGTGAAATTTCTAATTTTGCTGTAAGAAACTAAAATAGCTAATTTTACAGCAATACATTGTAAAATTGCTAATTTTACGGTTTATTATCATGCATTTTACAGTTTTAAACTGGAACCTCTGCTGCCAGTATTATACTGTTCTTTTTACAGTAGTGTAGCTAAATTTTACGGCAATAAACTGTAAAATTCCTAACTTTACAGTAAGAAATTGTAAAATTGCTAGTTTTAGTTTATTACCGCGCATTTTACAGATTTAAATTGGAATCTCGATTGCCAGTATTATACTGTAAAAACAGTTAATTTTTTGAAGTGCAATGAGTGTAACGTTACACAACTTCTGGAGTAAGCTGTTCCGATTTTAATTCACCTTTTATTGTAGGAGTAAAGTTTCGCGCAACCAGTGTATGATTTCACCAAACGTTAAAATGACTGGAGTATATGATTCAAAGCGTGTGCGTTAAGACAAACAATGGCGCAGAGCTCTTATGAACGTAACAAAGATGTGCCTTAACCGGCCCAGTGGTCAAAGCTCTTGCTTTGCTCTGTTCGCTGTCCGGGGTTTGATTCTACAGTATGTAACTAAAATAGTTTCAGGAACGGGTGCAAAATTGTTTGGTAGTGGGAAAGCATGTACCTTACAAACATTAAATAAACTAATAATTGAAAGTTCACATGCAACACTGGGAATGCTCTTTTTTCTTTCTTTTGACAGATAATTCTGGTGTGACCTTACACGGAAATTGGTGAAACGTTAGATGAGACAGCGCTGCTACTACTGTATTTATGGAATAAGGTTACACAATATATATGGAATAGGTGTTGAATATTTAGTTTTAAGTTCTTGCATATATTTTCTCGTTTTAGTGAAGCGTTTATATGTTTGACGTTTTTGGTTGGCAGCATTATCCGGAAGTAGACGTTGTATTTTAATAGGCTTCACACCTTTTCACGATATGCAAATATGTTTCTTACTTTCAAAGGTGTGAAATAAAAATTATTTTTTGAAGTAAAAGATAAGTATATTCATTGCATTCTAAGAAAACGTAGAAGTTAAAGGAGTTTCTCACAGCAAAATCATTCAACGCTTGAAACACCCCGTTCCGCATTCATTGGGTATAGCAGAAAATGAGTTTCTTGTCACTCAAGGACTTAGCTGCGGGAACAAGGATTTCTAATTAAGACTCAGCATGTTATTGATCGAGCATTCGCCGGATAGTTGAAGATTCTACTTGAGAAAGCCTCGTTATAAATGTTGAAATAGAAATATCTTGCAAAGATTTTTTCTTCACAATTTTGTGCCCATTTGCCGTATTAAAGAGGTCTTTTAAGTATGTTAATAAAACTTGAGATAGAAAGAAATATCTATCGTGGTATTATTGGGTATTTATTTGAATAAATCTGTCATCTGAAAACATTATTCATGGAAGAGTGAATAATGTTCAAATTTTTATCATATAAAGACAAACTTGGACTCTCAAATATTTAATTAGCAAGATTTTAACGATTAGTAGATGTAATCACCTTTTTTTTTTCAGTGTAAAAAATCGTTCTGATGGCATTAGATTTAGAAAATATTCACTTCTACCGTATTTTATAGACTCTATTTCATTGGGAAAGAAGATTGTCGGAAAAAATTTGCTTATTGTGTCGAAAAACAAAATACTCAACACCTGAGAAAAATAGAAGTTTATACCGAAATTTGAGCGAACATATATAAATAATACATCCTTTATTACTTAAAAGGAAGTAAATAGAATGGTAAATTTCATACCTTTTCACGATATGCAAATATGTTTCTTACTTTGAAAGGTGTGAAATAAAAATTATTTTTTGAAATAAAAGATAAGTATATTCATTGCATTCTAAGAAAACGTAGAAGTTAAAGGAGTTTCTCACAGCAAAATCATTCAACGCTTGAAACACCCCGTTCTGCATTCATTGGGTATAGCAGAAAATGAGTTTCTTGTCACTCAAGGGCTTAGCTGCGGGAACAAGGATTTCTAATTGAATCGTTTATTTCGAAAAGGTAACATCTCTATTTTGATCTCCTCTGTCTCTTTAGAAAATTAAACAGCGCAAGGCTATATTTTTGAATGTCATAATCAATGAAAAAATGCCTTTAGTTAAGTACACAATTGCTGCAATAATTTACCAAATAACCATTGATTATGACATTCAAAAATATAACCGTGCGCTGTTTAATTTTCTAAAGAGACAGATGAGATCAAAATAGAGATGTTACCTTTTCGAAATAAACGATTCAATTAAGACTCAGCATGTTATTGATCGGACATTCGCCGGATAGTTGAAGATTCTACTTGAGAAAGCCTCGTTATATATGTTGAAATAGAAATACCGTGTATAGATTTTTTTTTCACAATTTTGTGCCCATTTGCCGTATTAAATGAGGTTTTTAAAGTATTTTGATAAAATTTGGGATGGAAAGAAATATCTGTTGTTGTGTTATTGGTTATTTATTTGAATAAATCTCAGTCATCTGAGAATATTATTCACGGGAGAGTGAATAATGAACATTTTTTTATCATATAAAGGCGAACTTGGACTCTCCAATATTTAATTAGCAAGATTTTAACGATTAGTAGATGTAATCGATATGGTTTTTCAGTGTACAAAATCGTTTTCAGGGCATTAGTTACAGGAAATATTCGGGTATATATTTTTATAGGTTATAATTATTTTTATAGGTTCTAATTTATTGGAAAACAAGATTATCAGGAAAAATGTTTCTTTATTGTATAGAAAAAATAAATAGAATCAAATTGTATCATTCGGTTCAAACTCAGCAGTTTTTCAGTTAGTCGACATTTTTGCGATTTATAGAGCTTAAGTTGTATCTGTTGTAAACGTAGGTGATGAGTATTACCTAAATTAGAATGCAAACTACAAAAAAAAAGGTTTGTACAATGTATTTAGATTAAATGATAAATTTATGTACGTGTGAGTTTCATTTTATTTCACTTATTGTTTTTACAGTTTTAAATTTTTTATGTAAACAAAGCAATAAATGAAAAAATAGTTCTTATTTCATAATCATAAAGAGTTTTTGTGATTTAAAGCAAATTAAAAACCAAATAGTTCGGTGGTAGAGCCTTGTACACACCCAACTGGCGATAAATGTATTAGTAACATTATGAACTTTATTGATCATTTAGTAGAGATCATTATTAAAGAGAGGCCATTCCGTGAAAACTTAAGGCGATTAAATAAGGGAAAAATTAAAACAATGACAGTTTTTGTTTAACTTTTACTTTTGTCACACGAAAAATTGATTTTTTACATAAAAGCGAATCTATAAAATTAATTTTCAGTATTAAACATTAACAATAAGTGTAGATACATCCCCTCAAAATGTTTTCTTCCAAATAAAGTCACAATCAAATAAGTGCCTTCTTAAATGAAAAAATGATCAAATAAGCTTTGTGCTGAACTATATTTGAAGATAAAAATCAACGTAAATAAAGCATAAATAAGGTAGAAAACCTTTCTACCTTATTTGTGCTTTATTTACGTTGATTTTTAACTTCAAATAAAGTGCCTTCTTGTTTGTAGCAACTATAAACTTATTTGTAATGACTTGATCAATCAAGCAAGACGTATTTAATGGAAAGTTATTTTTTTAAAAACTAACATGCAATGTTTTTGACATTGCATGTGATTTTTTTTAATGAACGTGATCTAACTTTTTTTTGTTCATGAACAATTAATTGATATCTTCTAAGACAGTAATTATGTTTGCTTTTCATATGATGAGGCTAAATAATAGTCAAGAGTGCAAAAGGTTTTTTCATACTACGAACAAATTAAATGAGATAAATGCAAGACTTGTGAGAAGTATTTTTACCTACATAATGCTCTTTTTTCGGCATATTAACGTGTCACAAGCATAGATAACGCATGACTACTTTATTTTAGGACTCATTCGCGAGAAAAAAAACATTATTTGAGTTTAATAATTGACTTTTTTTTGCCTACCAATATTATCATACGTATTTAATCTCACTAAATACAACTATTAAAAAAAACAGTACTTGAAACATTTCGGGATTTTTTTTTTTTTGCATATTAAGGAACGATGTTTTTCCTTACCGACAAACACAAAACATCTTTTTTTTTTGTTGTAAGAAATGAATGAATGAATTAGTGCAGAAAAGTAAATTAAGTTTTCATATAATGCACCACCAGCTCAGTTATACCGTCCAGAGACTGTAGTTTCATTCTTATATACTACTAGCGGTACCCGCACGGCTTTGCCCGTGGTATAAAATTAAAATTTCATTTGTAAAATAATTGATATAGCAGAAAAAATGCTCTATTTTAGTTGCAATTCAACCATAATTCCTTCAAAGTATGATATAAAAATCTGGTATGGACCCCACGCTACCTAATTTTACGTGTAAATTTCTTAGTAGATGCCTTAAGTGCTAAAATAGTGCTTGGAGTGAGCAAGATAACAGTTCAAATATTTATATCCATAGTTTGTCACGAAACAATGCAAAAAAAGTTTTACAATGATTAATCTCCTAAATATCGCCGATTTTAACATCATTCAGTGGATTTTTCGCAAAATATCGCCAATAGCGCCAAATTGATTCCAAATAAAAAAAGAAAACAATTTTGTTCGCCAACTTCGCGATATGTCGCCAAATTAGCGGCAACTACTTGACAACCAAAAGCTTGGCGATATATTGTGAAGTGGTCGGGCCAATTCATATCACTTTTGTCTGCATTGAAATGAACACTGATTTACTCCATAAAAGGGGTAAAACACCCCCTTGAAACATTCGAATGCAACCCCAAGGGGAGATGCACAAAAATAAGCAAAAAGAGAAAATAAGAACAATTTTGTTGCTCACAGAAACCAACAGAAATCTTACAAAGTTTAAAAGAAGAAGAAAGTTTTATTTCCTTGCTTTAAAAACAAAACGAACGATGCAATAACGCAATTGATACGATATTTGGTTAATCTGTGCTTTATGTACCCTTTTCTCGCTAAATGGGCGATAGGCGCGCCAAGCGTGGTAACCCTGCTATTTTGCGTAGTTTCTCTCGGAACTTTCACTTCCGCGAGACACGCAAAAACGCGCCAAGTAAGGTCCCACAGCATTTTCACCCGGAAAAGACAGGGTTGCCAGAGAATTGAAACAAAAAAATACTACGCCTCCTCTAAAAAAAATATTACAAAATACTACTGTTTCCAAACGTTGCCAAAATCAATGTTGCTGAACTGCGAAATCCATGAAAATGAAAAAAAAAAAATCCGCCAAATCTTTTAATTAAGTCATTAGTATATGGGAAACAGGGTTGCCGGAAAAATACTACGCATCTTATTTGGGCCGAAAAAATATTACCGTTGTATCAAAAATACTACGTCTGGCGACGCTGGAAAAAGAACGAAACAAAAATAGGTATGAACACGTAACCATGGTAACAACATGAAAAGTTGATTCCCGTTGATAAAATAATTCTTTTCATCTCTCTTTTCAAACAAATTTTATTATCGAGCTGAACCATTTTAGAATCGTTTGGCTTGCTTTACTGAAGGTAAGCCTTGAATTCCGGGATTCTAAAAACAATTGTTACAGCTCTCCTGATGATCGTAGAAACTTCGAAAAAACTTCATTTTGTGCAGAAAATTTCAAGCTTTCGAATGATATAAGACTTGAAAATGTGTATGAAATATTTCTTCCCTATTTTATCGAATTTCTGCTAAGAATTCGAATAGAAAAAGAACGAAATGGAATTTTCGAAGAATCGCTTCGAGGTGCAAAACTACATGCTACAAACTAATTTTGTGCCAAGTGGTATGAAAATCGACCGAACGGTTTTGGCGCTACGCGCGTGACAGACAGAAAGAAAGAAGGAAAGACAGACCCACCTTCAGCTTTATTATTAGTAGAGAAGAGACAGTGCAACGTTTCATTGCAAAAACATCGTGACGTCAGCGTGAAGTTTGCGCGACATTAGCCTATGAAAAACGAGCTAGATAAAACGTCACAGACTATTTGGCGAATTAGAGGAGATCGCTGACTGTTAGTGAGCTGTTATTGGCTCCACCCTTAGTGACGTCACTGCCAAGTTAAGTTGCATTTTAGTATAGGAACCCCTTAGTCTGGAATATACAGTAACAGAGGCAGAAAACATCTTATAGGAACTTAGAGAACAAAAAAAAAAAAAAAAAAAAAAAAAAAAAACAGCCTAGAGTTTGCAACAATGTTACGGTTCGATTCGTGAATTGAAAACAAAGCGTGGTTATTAAGGAATAAGTTTCCACTCCCCTTCAATTTACAAGTTGAATTGTATCATTGTCGCAGAAAACCATTGCTGACAAACCAATTTTTGCATTAGCTACCAGTTTTTTTGGCACTTTTAGTTTCTATTAGATGATATCCAGCTCCAGTTTCCTATACGAGACTCATAAGTCCATAATGAGGAAAAAACTGCAATTTCAGGATGGAATGACTGATCTGACGGAGTATTTCATGTATTTGTGCTTCAGCCCTGGCTAGGGGGGTTTTAAACTACTGCTTAACATGCATCACTGTTATTTGGATGGACGAGTAATGTGTTCACTAATGTATTTTATTTTAATAAATTTGAAATGATTCATCAGCGCTTTGCAATGATTTCTTATACGGTACCCAAGTAGCACACTTCGTTTTTTAAAGGTTGTAAAATGGCTATTAACGTTGTAACAACCGCTTAAAAACGTTTTTAAAACGTTTAAAGGTTATTTGTGCTACCTGAGTATCTTACTCCAAAGCCATCTCTCACGTTAGCTCAAGATTGTGGTAAGAAGCCGAAATGCAAACGTATTATAGTTATTTATTTTTATAAGTTTTTTTTTTTTTAAGCGAAACTTATTTTTTCACAAGTCATATGCCAAGTCCATGTTTTGTTGATAAATTTTTTTGTTAAAAATAAAACCACAGTGCTATTTTGTGTAAAATTTAGTCGATATGCTGGGCGTCACCCGGTTAAAATGCAACATGCGAAATCCAAGAAACTATTTTTTGTGACAATGTGGTCCGTTAAATCGGCGGGAAGGACAGTGTGAAATCAAACTTAAATGTACAATTTATCTGCGATGATTTACGAACCAATTGCGTTTCTACTCTTGAAAAAATAAAAATAAAAGTATTATACATTCAAGGGTGAATACTCACGAAAGAATCATTTCATAACTATTGGAATTGAGAGAAGCCTCAGAAAACCAAGCGAAGCAAAGACAATATCAAACGCAAAATTAGCTATCGAGGGGAAGTTGAGATGAAGCACTAAATAATGATTTGAATGGAGGAAAACTTTTAAAAAATTTTATACTGGGGGAGATTTTATGTAAAAGTTTCAACTAAAACTGGAATAAAAAAAGAAACACCTGTCAGATTTTTTTCTAATTGGTCTCTTGATGTGCCCAGTGAGAACACAAACACACTGTGAAATTTTCAGTGAAATCAGACGGGTAGTTTTCGAGTCGATAAAGGACATACATAGATACATACATAGGTACATACATTCATTTTTATATATAAAGTCAGAAACTACGACGTCTTTCCCCAATCTACTCTAATAATTATCATTTTCCATGGCCCAAAGTGAAGTTAAAGATGCCATTGATGTTCAAGTGAAGATAATGAGGCATATTTATTTTCCTGAAATCAAGTAACACATTATTTCCATGGATAGTCAATTTAATAATAGTACTAATTTAAGGTGTTCAAGCTTAAAATAAAAATAAATTTTTCTATTAATGTTTTGAAAATATTCCCTGTATTTGAAGCTAATTTAAAAGTGGCGATGTTACAAGGTATAATTATTCATCTTCGAAACATCTTGCTCTGCTTTCATCAAGCATAACCAAAAAGGAGTATCTTGTCACTCAAGAAGCTAGTGCGAGAAACTAAGATTTCTTAATTAAGGCACAACGAACGACCGACTCGAAATTTATAGAATTCTTTGTCACTGAAAATTATCTCTTGAGAAGGACCTCAAAGGAGAGATGCATTCCAGGGAGTTTTCTCTTCGCTGATTTATACATAGATTTAAAGTACTAAATTAAGTGTAAATGGGCTTTAATGAACGTATGCTCTTTGAAAGGACGAATGATTCTTTTTTGAGAGATTTTTTACTTTTGCATTCTGTACTATTTTACTGGTACTTCATTAAAGTAAGACATTAATTTGTCATTTATTTCCGCACAATAGTTCAAATTATCTCCTTTTGTAAAATGTGCTGACTACAACAATTCATTAGCACTTACATCTAAAACTCAGCAGTTATGTGAGAAGCCGTTTCTTTTAGTACATAAATAGAGATTTTTTTTGGAACTGTTCAGGATTCATAAATAATAGTCTTTAATTTTCTTTTGACCGTACTGAATTGTTCATTTGAAAGATATTGCTTTTTAAGTAACCAATAATCCCATATGAAAGTTACTTAAAAAATATCCTGTAACCACGACTGCTACCAATCATATCTTTTAAAAACTTAATAAAAGTTTTTTAAAGACAAGATTTCATACTAATACTAGGGACGTGTATTTCTTAGCTTAGAACATACCTTCCTTTTACATAGCAAAGGAAATATGATTACGAAAAATTTTCTCTCAAATTTTGACCAAAATGTCCATTTTGTTTAACCACGAATAAATGTTCAGCAGTTGTTTCTGGCCGTCTGTACTTGCATATGCACCTCCGAAGGTATGAAGTGAAAAAATCTTTCTTTTGACTGTACCTGAGTTCATTTATTACGGAGTTTCGATGACGTTTGCACTGTAAAAAATGAATGTTGTTTTCATAGTAAAATGCAGCTAATTTCATAGTAATAAACTGTAAAAATTGCTAATTTTACAGTAATAAACTGTAAAATTTCTAATTTTACACTACTAAGTTGTCAAATTGCCAATTTGCAGCAATAAACTGTAAAAATTCTAATTTTACACTACTAAATTGTCAAATTGCCAATTTTGCAGCAATAAACTGTAAAATTTCTAATTTTACACTACTAAATTGTCATATTGCCAATTTTGCAGCAATAAACTGTAAAATTGCTAATTTTAAAGTTTAGTACCGTGCATTTTACAGTTTTAAACTAGAACCTCTGCTGCCAGTATTATACTGTTGTTTTTAAAGTAGAGTAAAAGCACCAGTAGTCGGCCATTTAAGAGATCTTTTGTTGATCTTGGCTAACCTAGAACTTTCAGCTATCAATACCGCAACAAAAACAAGGTAAAACTTTAGAATGAACCTTTCTGATAGTGAACCACCTACTTGTTTCAGAAATTTAAAAAAAAATATGGTAAAATTCAAGCTGTTGTCAACACTAGTTAATGCTCCAGTAGTCGGCCACAGAATCATCTTAGCTGAAAAATTAGCAGAATCGCAATGTTGGATGACGGCATGTACATATCATCAATCATCAACCAGTGGCACTTAAGTTTTGGGTACTTTTTTTTGAATTAGTAATGAGTCATTTCATTTTGAATGGTGATTCAAAATGAAATGACTTTGAAGCATTTTGAGTCACCATTCAAAATGAAATGACTCATTACTAATTCAAAAAAAGTACCCAAAACTTAACTGCCACTGGTTGATGATTGAGGATAGGTACATGAATGTGTGAATGCGTCATATCTGATTTTGAATTAAAAATGTACTATTTATGAGGAGTTTTATGCCATTGTGGCCGACTACTGGAGACTGGCCGACTACTGGAGCACTTACCCTGTAAAACAACTAAACTTAATGGCCATAAACTGCAACATGGCTAACTTTTACAGTAAGAAACTAAAATTGCTAGTTTTACAGTTTATTACTGTGAATTTTACAGTTTTAAATTGGCGCCTCAGCTGTCAGTATTATACTGTAAAAACAACAGCTCAATTTTTGCAGTGTGCACGTCCGTGTGGTGCGTATTTGTCTCGCATGACTAAAAACAGTTACACTTTTAAAGTTGGAGAAGAGAATTCGGAAATTCGTTGCCGAAGAATGAATTGATACGTGCTGCCTTTTGGGAAATATGATTTTTATGGAAAACCTACAGTAAAACATTGTCATCAAACATTGTGCGTTTTATTTGGACATTTGTTTTCAAGAATTAAATCTCAAAACCCTAAAGAAAAGTCGATCTAAATTTATAATTTTCAACGTGATGTCTTCTGTGAAGGTTTACCTGGGGGGAAAAATAGTAAAAAATACATCGTGGTTCGAAAAAATGATTTTAAACATATAGCGTCATGCCTACAGTTTAAGAATTAGGTTTGTTTATGAATTTGAAAAGACGTAGGCTACAGTTGACTTGTTATCTTTAAAACACGACATTTCAAGGAGACCACACAAAAAATTGGCCATAAGTAGAGTGTGTCTTTTAAAACTAGGCGCGTCCATTTTTCGGGGTTCACGGGGTGGGGGGGGTCAATTGCCCCACCCCCATGATTTTGCAAAAATCACTGTTGTATTTTACATGAAAGTAGGCGTGGTGTTTTCCATTATTTTTGGCCATATGACTTGTGCATTACACCCTTATGCCCCCCCCTTGGAAAAATTCGGAAATGAACGGTCACTGCTGTTAAAACATGAATTTTTCTAAAGGGGGGGGGGGGTGAAACCCGTATACGACATAGATGGTGTTAAGAGGCCACAAAACATTCATTTTTTAAGGATAAAAAGTCATAAATAGAGCTCGTCGTTAAACAGAGAAATACCTGTATAATTTTCTATGCAACGCTATTCTCTTTCGATGAACTCACTGTTTTAATAGCTAATAAATATGTATCCATGTTTTGTGGAAAAAAAATCTTAATAATAATAATAAAATAAATCTGGGAAAAAAATATTCTATTGGATTCTTGAAAATTACGAATTTTTAAAAACTCGCTGGTGTTTTCAGAAGGAAAAAGGTTTTAAACTCATCATTTAGAAGAATGTTTCAAGCAATCAGCTAAATATTATTATATAGAACTACTGATTGTAAAGACTAACTTAGAGTGCTCAACAAATGTCGACTGTTTGCATGAATAGATCTGTTATCAAATATCTCACTCTGAAAAGTGAAAAAATTTCAAAGAAGTCCTCCATGAGATACACCGAATATATTTACATCACGGCATTCCAGGGGAGAAAATCTATGCATTCTCTCCTAATGCTTTCTATCTGAGAGATAGAAATATGGCAGCCAACGGATTAAAGCAAGTCACATTTCAAATCTGTAAATTCTTTCTGCCAAGACATAAACACACGTCCTTTCCATTTCCCAGCGGCCATTTTTAGTTGAGCATACTAACGAACCTCTTTACGGAGTTAAGTGTCCTTCTGCATCCAGCGTTATTGAGAAAAGAACATTCTCGAAATAAATATGATTCCTGGAAAGTTTCATTTTTTACCTTGAAACTTATCATTTGGTGTGCATGTTAAGATTTAAATTTAGGATGGTTCTCGTATAAAATGAGGTATTGCGCAAAGACACTTTAAGAAAAAAGCTTTTTATTAAAATTAAGATGAGAATTTCAGTAGGGATGGTTCTCATTTTGGGCATGATGAGAGAGTAAAATGTTTTAACATTATAATAACATGTAATAGACCTCAATGCCAAACGGTTATAAAGAACTAAAATGATGACTATTTGGAGGACAATTCAGATATGCAGAGTTTTTTTCCCGAAAGTGCATTTTTCAAGAAAGAGATGCCTGTGCCCGTTTGGTGGGTTTAGTAAAAAAAAATAAAAATTTTTTTACTTATT
>JAXGGA010007417.1:0-22500 GCA_038373865.1 Uloborus plumipes
ATATTAAACAAACATTTATTCAAATTTTTAAAAGAAATTAGGTTCCCAGCACGAGGCATAAAATTTATATGTTTCTCTAAATATAATTTTTTTTCTATTTATTTATTGCATCATTTGTGAATTTTAAATTGCAGATACACTTAAAGAAAATATCAAGTTCCAAAATCACTGAGGAACAAACTTTCAAAACAGCATTTGCAGATGAATAATAAAGAAATGCAGTAGGGAAATGTGTGGCAAAGTGAAATAGCAGGGCAAAGTGAAATGGTGAAATATTTTCCCAGCTTGCAGTGTAACCTATCCAGCAATATTTTAACTGAGTTCCTAGACAGATATTTAATTCCTGTCAAAAAATAAATAGCTCCAAAGATGAACGAAAAAATTATACAAGCCATTTTAAAAATTTGATACCTTAATTGTAATATTCGTGATTTTTCAAAAATATTTCTTGTTATTATAAAAGGATAAGATTTTTGTAATTATCATCCAAACTATTAATTGAGAACTACTGATATCCAGTGCTGTCCTTATTTAGTTAAAATTGGGTATTTTTTGATTTTTGATGTTCAATGTAATTTGTCAAGTGCACGCGGCGCAAAGTGGATGGGGCAAAGTGAGATAGTTAATTTCGTGTACTTATTCATTCATTTATTAACCCTTTTACCGTCAAGTTATTTTGATGATTTGGGTGCACATATTGTCAAATTTTTTTTATTGCAAAAATCAAATGTTTAGTACAAAATAAAACATACTTGGTAGTTAAAAATTGATATTTTGAAGCACGTGGGTAAAATATTTAAAATTTTGTAGCCACTGCATATTTGCTTGAGGCGGCTGCCACTCAACATGGCAGTTGTAAAGTTCGCTTGTAGTGGAGCATTATTTTCTAAAAATGAAAAAAAAAAATTATTATTTTCTAAAAAGTAAATAAATGAAAAAAAAAATTAAATAAATAAAAGTGAATGCCTTTCAGTACCGTAAAATGGGGTGAATAGCAACAGTGGGGTGAATAGAAACGAAACTTCTGAAAAAATTCAACATTATTTAATAGGGGGTTAAAGTAAAGCAGACAGGGATATTTTTTTTTTATGAGATGGAAATAAGGTAAGATTTAAGGGAAATGTGATTTTGTGTGGTTGGCAATACTGAGATTCAGATTCAGTGGTGTGACAAAGCAACTTCTGTTTCAGCCGATTTTCATCGTTTTCCAAACTTTACATGTAAGTACCATACCTCATCACCTCACATGTTTGAATTGTACTATTTTTTATACCTTGTATACCTGTAGAAGATATCACATTGTTTAATATAGTGTAAACAAAACCATTTCTTTGTTTCAATTTTTGTTTTAGGTTATGATCCATATTTTGAATCTGTGGGGTGAATAGAAACACATTATTTTGCTGTTTCTATTCACCCCACAAATCGTAAAGTTTTTATTTTGTGTTTATTTTCCAATGTCACAGCTGAAAGACAATTAAATATATAATATACAACCAATAGTTATCCAATTGAGGAATATTAGTTGGCACAAGCTATAATGTGACCGTTTTCTTTCAGCATGCCAAGGAGTTACAAACGATTAAAACCGAACAAAGTACAAGATCCAGAGGTTATTAAGGCAGCTGTTGAAGACATAACTAATGGCCTTAGCCTTCGAAACGCAGCGGCAAAATATGACATCCATTATAGTGTCCTCTACAGACATTTGAAAAAAGGTGATCAAATTAAGAAAAAAGGAGGGCAAACCGCTTTAACAGAAGAAGAGGAAAAAACTTTGGCGAGTAGACTTATTATTTGTGCTGACTGGGGCTACCCAATTGATTCGTGGACTCTGCGAATTTTGGTCAAAGAATCGCTTGACCGCCAAGGTAGAACCATAAAAAAATTCAAAGACAACTTTCCTGGCCGTGATTTTGTCTATTCTTTTTTGAATAGACATAAGGCTGACTTGTCACAAAGGTTATGCCAAAACATTAAACGGGTCAGAGCAGGTGTCTCCCCAGAAACGATCAATGAGTACCTTGACAGACTAGAAGCAGAGCTCAGAGACGTTCCTTCATCAAACATTATTAATTATGATGAAACGAACCTTTCTGATGATCCTGGAAAACATAAAGTAATAACTAAGCGTGGATGTAAGTACCCAGAAAGGGTGATGAACTCAACCAAATGCTCCATTTCTGTCATGTTTTCAGCTGCTGGTGATGGTCACCTCTTACCCCCATATGTAGTCTATAAATCTTTACACTTGTATGAAAGTTGGAGAGAAGGAGGCCCTGATGGGTCCAGATACAATAGGACCAAAAGTGGTTGGTTCGACAACTTTTGTTTTTCTGATTATGTTGAAACCATAGCCCTTCCTTATCTTAGACGTTTACCTGGCAAAAGGTACATGATTGGAGACAACTTATCTAGCCACTTGTCCTTGGATCTCATTAAAAAATGTGCAGAAAATGATGTCCACTTTATATTTTTACCAGCAAACTCCACGCACCTCACTCAACCATTAGACGTGGCATTCTTTCGCCCTCTCAAAATGGCATGGCGTTCAATCCTTCTAGATTGGAAAAAAGGACCCGGCAAGAATGAAGCTACCATTCAAAAGAGCAAGTTTCCTAGTTTGCTAAAGAAACTGTGTGAATCATGCAAATCGGAAAATGTAATTTCTGGCTTTAGAAAATGTGGTATTGTGCCCCTAAATCGGAAGGAAGTACTAAAGATGCTACCCTCCTCAGATTTGTCTATTGAATCAACCCAATCCTCAAGAGCCACAACACCAGCACTATCTCCTGTTGCTGCTATTGATGCTTCCTTCAAGGAACTATTAACAGCTCTAAGACACACAGAAACAGTTCCAGCTCGAAAAAAGCGAGTGAAAGTAGATGTTGGTCCAGGAAAAAGTGTTTCTGTGGCAGATTTTCCACCGGATCCAGATCAGGCTGGACCTAGCACATCTGTTGCTGGTACAAGCACTGACAATGATAATTCCACAGGTACCAGAAAACAAAGTGTAAGTGCCAGGAAAAAGAAAAAGAAAAAACTCGATTCAGAATCATCACCAGAAGATTCGGACTATTCTGTGCAAGACAGTGACTCAGATCTCACATTAGTATCCGATTCTTCTGCAAATGCCGAACTTTCAAAAGAACTTGACAGATTAATCCAACCTGACGATTTTGTAATCGTGAAGGTATATGGAAAAACTAAAAATGTATTTAGAATGTATGTCTCCAAAGTCACAGACTTTCAAGATGACGGTTATGTTGGACTGTTTTGCAAGAAAACCCTCAGCAGTAATATGTTTTCCTTGACTGATGAAGAATCATTTTTCTCCAAGGATGATGTAATTAAAAAATTGATGCCAGTTGTTCAAACCTCAAAGTCTGCTTCTCGCTGGAAAGACAAAATCTGTTTTCAGGATGACTTAAGTGCCTTCATAATTTATTAGACTAAACTTTGTATTCTCACTTTTGTTCTTTTTGTTTTTGGGTATCGGTTACGATATATTGTAATTAAATTTTTTGCTCTGATTACCACTCGTTTGTGTTTCTATCCATCCCTTAACAATACTTACTGTTTCTATTGCCCCAACAAACTCTGAAATAGAAACAGACGTGAAAAAACGTGAAAATGCCTGCCTGTTTCTATTGACCCCGCTCGATGGGGTGTATAGAAACAGCATGTTTTCAATTTTTTTAAATTTTACCTTGCCATAAAAAGAAAATATGAAGCTGCAGGCTTGTAGAGGACGGGAAGACCCATAAACCGAGGTAGGTCTCAATTCAATATCTCTTATAGTACTTTTGATATTTAAACTTGAAGTTCAAAACTGTTGCTATTCACCCCATTCTACGGTAATTTAGTCTTGTGTGGTATAACTGGAAACACTTTTCCAAGCACAAACCCGAGAAACAGTCAGGGACGTCATTTCAAGTTTTTCCACGGGGGGGGGGGGCAAAGGGTCCAAACACAATGCAATTTCATCGAAAAACAGACAAAACCACGCCCACTTATATGTAAATACATTGATTTCTCAAAGTCAGGGGGGTTAATAGCCCCCCCCTGCCCCCCTAAATGACGGGCCTGAGAAACAGTCGGGTTTGACAAAGAGATGAAACCGAAATAAACGTCTCCCGATATATATTCGTGTATAACAATATGATGCACTGAAAAAAAAAAAAAAATGAAAAAAAAATTACCCCGAGTAATACTAGGGCGTGACATTTTCGAACACCAGTGCTGTGCCCGAGATTATCTTGGGCATGACAATTAAAAGGTTAAATCACTCACTTCTTCATTTATTAATTCATTTACATTCTTTTACTTAATTATTTACTCATTCATTAACTCATTTTCTTATTCGTTCTCTATTTTATTCACTCATTTATTTTTTCTCACACATTAATTTATTTATTCATTTACTTGCTCATTCGTTTATTTTTCGTTAATAATTATTTTTCGTTTATTTACGCATTCATTTTATGAAAATTACTGTTAATCGCAGAATTGGAAAATTTTCATAACAAAAATATTTTATTTTTCACTTTGCCACATGTTTTTTTGAAGTGAACATTTTTCACATTTTTTTAAAGTTCAAAATGACTGCCAAAGATGAAAAATACGATTTCAACGAAAATATTATAAAAAAAAAAAACGTTATTCCTTCTTTATGTAGAAAAATTTTTAGAGCAAATTCCCATTTGTTCCTTTTGAAGTAGGCAAGTAAACTTAACTATTTCACTTTGCCCCACATGAAAAATGATCAAATAAGCTTTGTGCTGAAATATAATTGAAATTAAAAACCAACGTAAATAAAGCACAAATTAGGTAGAAAGTACAGCATGTACTGCGTACATGCTGTACTTTCTACCCAATTTGTGCTTTATTTACGTTGGTTTTTAACTTCATTTGTAAAAAAATGTGGTATTTAAAGTGGAAAAGTTTAACTTAAAACTTGAAAAAACCTTAATTTTGAGTAATTTAAGGAAGAAATAAATATAAAATGAGAGAAAAAACTTATATTTAGCTTTAATTATATACTTTATGCTTCATATTTTTCATCTTGATAATTTCTTAAAATTTATCTTTCGTTGTTTACAAAATACATAGAAAAAAAAGCTATTTTTTGAAGAAAATTATGAATTTTAAGCCTCGTTTGGGGTACCTAAATATTTTTTAATTTGGATAAATGATTTTTTGGGACATGTTGGGATCTAGGAGAAGCGTTTTATCAACATGAAATTTTGAATTTCCGAAAAAAGTTTTTTTCGATTTGGCCTAGTGAAAAAGGGCTAGTTCGCACTTTTGGACGCAAGTCGGCACGGGTTACCGTTGTTTAAATTGCATGAAACTTTTTTTACAATTGTTTTGATGTAAAAGGAAAAAAAATAAGAGGGTATGCGTTACAAAATTCCGACTTTCGGTTTTTTTTGGGACACCCTAACCGGTAGAAAATGGCACAATCATCATGGCTGGTGGCACTTTCAGCCTTTCCCTGACGGCCAGCCAGGGCCGTCGCTAGCTGAAATATCTGGGGGGGTGTTGAGAATTTGGCGGCCCTGGGCTCATCATATAGGCAGGGGCGCCCCCCCCCCCAAATGCCGCCCTTGTCTCCGACTAAAGTTTGAAAAGAAAAAACTGCTGATAAATACGAGCCAATAAATAAATTTTGTGAACATAAAACGTGACAAAGTAAACTCCTATATTCATAGTAGGATTTGACCGAATTTTACCCTACGCTGTTTTAAACATGGGACTCCTTTTGTAGTCCATAAAACTTATGATACAGAACCTCATGTTTTTTTTTCTCTCTTTGCTGGCTTTTCTCTTTTTTCCTTTATGTATGTGTGTATGTTTTTTCATAAACTTTGAAGATGGATGGGCATTAAGAGAATGATGCAGTGACCACTTTAAATTGAGTATAAAATATGTGTAACTTCAGGGGTTCGGGGGTTTCTTCCCCGAGAAATTTTTTTAAAAAGAGATCTAAAATTTAGCATTTTGAGGCCTTATGAGGAGTAATCAAGACTACAAAAATGTCAGGAGAAAAATATGCAAACAAAAACTTTTTAAAAATTTTACCTTCTTTTGCAAATTAAAATCAATCAAAATAGAAATTGCTCTTGCTTGCGATTCAGCAAGTCGTTGACATTAATCGACAGAGAAAAGAGCTTGGGGGGGAGAAAAGAAAACACACCGTCTCTTGCTCACATCGGCTTTCGGTATATAATTAATGTTTGATCATCGCTCCAACCCACCGACTAACACAACACTGTACTAAATGTAACATGATCAATCGGGAAAAAATGCATTAAATAATTTGAATGAAATGGTGTAAAGACTTAGAAATCAGGAGAGTAACATCCCAGGAATTCGGAAAATTAATGGTTCATTTCATACACTTGATAAGAAGCAGGGCCGGACTGGCTATGTGGGAGTTTGGGAAAATTCCAGAAGGGCCGGTCCCCCGAGGGCCGTTTTTTTTTTTCTATTTAATGAAAAAAAAAATAATTATGGGGGTTTCTACCTTCTACCACCATATTTGCTGTGATGCTAATTTGAGTAAGGGTTGTGTGTGTGTTAAGGAATAGGCTGCCTAACTTCCTCCGGGGCCTATTTAAGCTCTGTGTTCTTTTTTTTTCCGTTCCTTTCGTGATGAAAATGGGCCGCTCGCGAGTTACCCAATGCACGCAGGGGCGAATTACTAAATAGGAAAAGTAGGCAGCCAAACAAAAGAAGGCCCCTTCCCTGTTTTTTACTTCCTTTTACGCAGTAAAGGAAGTATTGTGATCGCGAAAATTTTTTTCCTCAAATTTGGGTCTAAATTTTGATTTTGCTCACCCCTGAATGAATGTTGCGTCGTTTTTTCGACTTGTCAGCACGTGCATATGTACCTACCAACATATAACCAACCGAAAAATCCTTTTCAACCACCCCCGAGTTAATTACGACGACTTTTCTCGTGACGTCTGTATGTACGTATATGTATGTGCGTGTGTACCTATGTATGTATGTGTGTCGCATAACTCAAAAACTATATGCCGTAGAAGCTTCTAGCTTAGTATGTAGGCTCTGAGGGGGTCTAGTTGTGCACCTCCCCTTGTTGTTGCATTCGAATGTTCCCAAGGGGGTGTTTTACCCCTTTTTTAGGGTAAATCTGTTAATTTCAATGCAGATGAATTGGCACGACCACTTGGCGATGTATCACCAAGCTTTTGGTCGCCAAGTGTTTGACGCCAACTTGGCGACAAAGGCACCATGGGCCCCGAAATTCTCCTAGAATCTAAAATTCGAATGCACTGGTTTTAGATATAACTGCAATCTGTAGCTAAACGAACGAGCTTTTTTGCAGCCCTGTACTAATATATACCAATAGGTTAATGAGGTCCAACCTAGGGGCCCCGCTCTGGGGGCCCCAAATTTGTTTCATAAATATTTTAAAAGACGATGACCTATGCTCGGCTGGAATTTATATCAATAGGCCTATGTGGACCGGCTTAGGGGCCCCCATTTTCGTTCACCGTTGTTTTAAATTACGATATTATGCTATAGGGCCACAAAGTTCGACTGGATTCTAAAGCTCCAATACGATGGCTATAGCTTTTACCAACCAACTAAACTACCGTTTGTTTGCAATACATGGACATAAGATCCAAGGAACATAAGGTCCGACAGCAAGGGCGTATTTAAGGGGGAGGGAGGCCCGGGACCCCCCGAAATCGAGATAGATTTTTTCAAAAGCAGGTGTTCGGTTTGTGTTTTCTCAAAAAAAAAAAAAACCCTTAAGAAAAAAGCCCACTCTCCAGGAGTGGGGGCAGGGGTGCAATTGCCCCCCCCCCCCCCGTCGGGGAAAATTCCGAGGGGAAAAAAATTTCCCATACTAAAATTTTTTCCGATAGAAATCTGATTGATTCCGACAGAATAAGTAAAATTCTCCAAAGATATTTTTTTTTTCAAAAAAAAAAAAAAAAAAATAATAAAATAAAATAAAATAAATAAATGAAAATGTGAATTATTTTCATTATTTGAAAAATAATGTGAATTTTTATCCGATGCAGAACACATGATCCTCATCGTTGGTGGTCTTCTCGTGATCTATCCTTCTGCTCTCATCTCGTTGTGTCCTTTAGGCGTTCACGGTACTTCAGTTTTGGGCAAAGTTTCTTTGTTGAAAAGGAGACATCTTATTTTTCTTCCTAATCAGACCCCTCCGAAAATCGCTTGTAGCGTGTTTTCTGTTTTGAACAAACATTCATTGACATTCGAGAGACACTTTCCGATCGTGCCGATGGCGATACGATGAATTGCCCCCTCTAAATGATTTCCTGCCATTCATTGCCTGCTATGGTCGTGTCAGCAGGAGGTAGCGTGCAAATTTCCCGCATTGAGCAGACACAGGGTTCCCCCACCCTAACCCTGGAGCAGAAGATGGACGATACAAAGCAGATTGCAGCTACTTTAGTCGTCGTAAAGCCCATCGGCGTAAGGACCGTGGTGACAATCAACCCTGGGTGACAATTAGGCTATCGGAAATTTTCAAAGGAAATGTAGGATGGGAAATGCTTAGGGCCCTTGTATGGAAGACCTCGGACGAAACTCTTCAAAAGCTCTGAGATTCACTCGGTGTCTGGTGGCCATGGAAAAAGACGTCGGACAGTTGAACGATTCTAATTAACTAGTGGTTCAATGCAATTTAAAGTTCGGTATGAGTTAGGCACTTACTCGTATAGTAAGAAGAAAGTGTAGTTAAAGCTCAAAATAATTTTCTTCATGACAGAGGTAAGAACTTATTGTGTTTCATTTAAAGAAATGATAGAGCTTCGCTTTTCAATTTGTTATTTAATTGCATTGCATATCCTTCTCTAACATGGATGTACATTTGTTTCAAAAGAAAAAAACTATGATAACTTTTTAGCGATATAATTTATAGTTGTGTTATACTATGCCGATGGTTTTAAAATATTAAACGATATTTGCAGAATGATGTCTTTTGCCGCTTGCCGTTTACATGAAGAATGATGGATAGCATTGATTTTAACTGAGCTGATTAAATTGAAAATGCTATTATTTGTGTCAGTTTATATTTCCGCCGTTTAATATATAATCAACTCGAAACCATGATAGGATGTATTTGGAAGATCACTATTATACCACTGGAAGATTACTTTTAAGTGTAAACATGCACTGAGTAATTTTGAAAATCTCTATGCACAAAAATATAAGATTTTTAATGCGTTTTTCCAGAAGGGGGACAAGGGGTATATACTCATTGTAAATTATACCAAAAAATAGCAAAAAACACACCCCCTTATATGTAAATCAATTAATTTTCCAAAGTCAGGTGGAGCATTGCTTTCGCCTCCGATCCCCCAAAGGCTGAAATGTATTAGGTTATGAAATGTAGATATTCTGATAACATTTGTAATCATTAGTTTTATTTTAAAGTAATAAAAATTTAAAGGTAGATGAAAGGCCAGAACTTGGAAAAGCAAGTTTGAGATTGGGCTTGTTTTTTTTTTTTTTTTTGCTATTTTCCTCTTTTTTTTCTTATCATTTTTAATAGTGTATATAAATTTGCTAATTCTGTCGTATGAGCTGGGCTGGAGTGAGAAAGGGATTTCCAACAAATAAAGTTTGGGACAGAACACGTGGAAAAAACAAAAGCCAAAAGATGGACACGAAATTGATCTCTTTGTCCGTTTTTTTGTATGTATATATCCTTTAATATCTATTTGTCCATTCATTTTTAATTTTGTCTCTTTTACGGATATTTTTGAGCTTCGGGTTTAGTTTTTTCAGCTTTTCTCTCTTTCTATTGTATTTAAATCAGCATATGGTGAAATGCGCAATATTTTTTCTTCATTAGCAGGATTTAAAAACTTTGCCTACAGAGCGTCCAGCAGTTATCCTATAAGTGTACACGAAACTATTTAAATTTTTTACTGTGTGGAAGTGTAGAATGGAAAAAATAGTTCTTTGTAGAATTGTAGTACTTTGAAGTATTGCTCTATGCGGAAAAAAAAGGAAAGGAATTTCCATGCCTCTTAACTAAAATTTTTTAAAGTGGTTATAATTTTAGATGTTTTTTGAAAAGAACATTTGTAAGGGAGGGGTGTTAGCAGGGACGTAACTAGAGGTGGACAGACTGGGCTCGTGCCCGGGCGCCAGATTTTAGGTGCGCTGAACTAGCTAAGTAACTGCATATTTTTTTTTCTCATTATTAAAAAAAAAGACAAATTTTTAAAAGAAAGCTCTCCCTAAAAAAGGCTCAATGCAGGCACAGGAAGAATTTAAAGAAATGTCTTTTAATGTTTAAAAGGCGTAGGAAATATTGACTGAGATAAAGTGAGGAGGGTGCAGTAAATGGCACAAATATATTTTCTTTTTGAGAGTGACCTGTTAAAGTTTCATCTTGAATCACCCACTCCGAGAAGTGAAGCTTTGGAAAGTACCCCGATACAAAGGAAGCGGATAATGCGTCCCTTTTCCAAGATTAAACTGCAATAAAACTGTCAACATGGTGTCTTCCTTTTAGCTTACAATGACGAAAGCTTGTCCACTCCACTGGCTCAGGGGAAAACCCTTGCAGCGTTCCCTGTTCCCTTGTCGGTAGCCTCTGTTTTAGGAATCGGAGCCACAAGTCCCCCCCCCCCATCTGTCTTCCACAGTAGAATCATTCACTAAAGGGTATCTTTAGCTATCACAACGGATGAATTTCTTCTCTTCTAATATTGCCTTGTTTTCTCTGTGATATTCATATAGTACAGATTTTATAATGTGTCTAAAAAAACCATCTGGTGCACAAAACAGGCAAAGAATTAAAGTGCGGGAAAAAGAAAATCATCTACGTTCATCGTTGTTATCATCGTGGTCGAATGGAAAAGACGTTAGGCAGTACTGGTAAGACATTGTTTATCTAATTTACATGATGTAATACAGATTTTTTGAATGTTGTCGATTAATTTCTCTCATTCTTTGAGAAAAATCTCGCACTATAATAATGGAGATTCAGTTCAAAATTCTCTCTCTCTCTCTCTTTTTTAGAAAATGCTCTATGTATTTTTAGAAATTGTATTAGTATGTTTCTATCATTTTATTTAGTTTCAATCATCGTTTTTACTTCCTTTTACGTAGTAAAGGAAGTATTGTGATCACGAAAAAAATTTCACTCAAATTTCGGTCTAAATTTTGACTTTGCTCACCCCTGAATGAATGTCGCGTAGTTTTTGCGACCTGTCAGCACGTGCATATGTACCTAACAACATACAAACAGCCGAAAAATCAATTTCGACCACCCCCGAGTAAATTACGACGAGTTTTCTCGTGACGTCTGTATGTACGTATGTGCGGATGTATGTGCGGGTGTATGTGCGGATGTATGTGCGTATGTGGCTCGCATAACTCAAAAATTATATGCCGTAGAAACTTCTAGCTTGGTATGTAGACTCTGAGGGGGGTCTAGTTGTGCACCTCCCCTTGTGATTGCATTCGAATGTTCCCAAAGGGGTCTTTTACCCCTTTTTTGGGGTAAATCAATGTTAATTTCAATACAAACTCAAGTGATATGAATTGGCGCCACTACTTGGCGACATGTCGCCAAACTTTTGGTCGCCAAGTGTGTGACGCCAACTTGGCAACATATCGCCAAGTTGGCGACAAATTTGGCGAAAAAATTTTTTTTCGAATTTGGGTTCAACTTGGCGCTATTGGCGATATTTTGCGAAAAATTCACTGAATGATGTTAAAATCGGCAATATTTAGAAAATTAACCAGTGTGAAACATTTTTCTGCACTGTTTCGTGGCAGATTAGGGGAGTAAATATTTGAATTGCTACCTTGCTCACTCCAAGCCTTTTTTTTAACACTTAAAGCAACTACTAAGAAATTTACACGTAAAAGGAAGTAGTGTGGGGTACATACCAGATTTTTTATTCTAATGGTAAACTGTAAATACAAAATTCGTATTTGTTTTGTTAGAGGTAAGAATGATTACTTTTTGAGTTTACGCATCATAAAAAATGGGAAGATTGGAGAGGGGGGGGGAGGCCAGTGAACTGTAAATTTTAAAGTTATATCTATGCCCCCCCCCCCTGTCGGGCATTTCCTAGCGCCACCTCTGCCACTCTTCAAAAATTCGGATTTATTGCTAATAATAATTCGTTAGATAGCACCAGGCAGTGGAGCAACACATGAAGGTCAGGGAACCCTTGCGCTTTTCTCAAGAGAAAAAAGAACGTGTCTTGGGAAAATGAAGATATTTCAATTAGAAAACGCATAGAAAAAATCCTAATCATTTTGAATAGAAATCTTTAAATGAAAAATATTCAACAGATGTAGATTATTAGTCCGCAAATTACGTTTCTATCTTTCTTCGCATTCCCCCTTTTTTTCTAGTCAGTCAGGAAATAAGAGTCTTTAAAATAATGCTACACTCAATAAATTTACAATAAAGTGAAATCATTCCTCCCCGGCAAGAAATTTAAAATAAAGTGCAATCATTTTCGGTTTTAGTTTTTTCACAAATAATTTCCAAGCTTTCAGCTGAACAAAAAAAAAAATCAAAAAGAGGTAGAAGTCCAAGCCGGCCGAGCTAGAAGGGCACGCAATTTTCAATCTCTTTACCAGTGGTGAAATTAAAGAATAGAGTGTCTCAGTGGCGGGTTTAGGGTAGGAAGTTGAGGCCCGTATATCCGCCATGCATGAATTCAAAGAAGGCTCATGACCCCCCTTAAAGAATCCAAAGAGATCTTAAAATTTCGCTTTTACAACGTGTAATTTAATTGCAGTTTCAAGACTTCAATATCCAAAAATTTTCGGAAGTGAGTTCTTTCCCGCTTCTTCTTCAATACCTTGGTCAAACATTGCCTCAAATAGCATTTTAGGGATTTAAAATTCAAACAGTTAACGGTAGTTGATATCCCACTTTTCTATAGTCTTTAGTTCTAAAATGTGTTTTTAGAAAAGAGAGAGTTCACGAATTACAGTCTCTATGCCCAAAAATTTCCGGAAGAGTCCCTAAATCCTTTTATTATCCTAAATTTTGTCAGACAAAGCCTAAAAGCAATTGTTATTATCAAGAATCATGGCGTAAGCGGCGCTATTGAATTATTTTTAAAGGGCGTTTTTAAAAGTTTTTGTTTTCTTTTTCTTTCACGTGCATGTGGCTTTCGTTTTTAGAGGGATCTTCGTGGAATTCTTGGATGATAAGTTTTTGCTCTTGGGGGTAATGGGCACCTCTGCTAAAAGTAAAATTTTGAGCCTTCAGTTTCAAAAAATAGAGCTTAAATTGCATTCTTGAAGCTTCAATGCCGCAAAATTTCGGGGCACAGTGCCCGAATCCTGCCTCTTCTCTTGACGGTATTAAAGATAACCTAAATAAAAATGTTTTTAAAACATAATTTCGAAACATTTCGGGAGAGAGTCCTTGCTAACGTTACTACCAAAGATGGTCTAAAGTAAGGATGGCTTAAGGTTTCAATTTTGAACATTTTCGGAGGGAGATCCCTAACCACTTTTTGTCTCTTAAAGTCTCCGAAAGAACGCGAAATTGCGCATCTATATATGTCGAAAATCTTTCAGGCCTTTGAACTTTTACTTCCCAAAGATAACTTAAATGAGACTTCAGTTCAAAAAAAAAAAAAAAACTCATCTTCTTTTCTTTTACACTATCATGAAGAAATATATCCTGAGTTGTGCTTCAGTGTCAAAATATTTCAGGAGAGATGCCCCGAGTCTTCTTAATTCCTTTAACGTCACTAAAGACAGCCTGAAATTGCGTGTTTAGAATTTAAGTTTCAGTAAGTTTCCCAAAGGAGTCTTGATCCTCCAACGTCATCAAAGGTAGCATAAATAATTTCAATTTTGAAAAAAGTTTTGGAGGGAATCTAAAACTTCGTAATTTTCTATCTTTTCCAAAAATTACAATATTTTAATTCAATTTGAAAATTTCTATCTGTCTTACAGTAATAGCGAAAAAAAAAAAAAAAGTGGGGGGGGGGGGGGGCTAAGCTTGATTATATGGGCCCCCTCCGAAAAAAAAAACCTATATACGCCACTGTCCGACAGACAAAAGATCCACGAACAGAAGATCCAGTTTTCTCAGCGGGGTGGACATAAGGTCCAAATTGGATCATGTCCTGGATTCGACCAGGGGTGCTTCGAACCTAAATTTCTAGGAGGACGGAAACTCTCAATTGTGCCGAATAATAAAATACGGGTATACACCTGTAAGTACATTTAATGGCATTCTGGCATTTCGGGTTACCTAATTTACCGAACCACCAGGCAAAATTTGCATATAATCGATTTTTTGGAAGATCAGTGTCCTCCTATGACCACCCATCGGGGCGCCGCTGGGTGCGACTTCGGTTTTACATATTTCTCCCTTCAATCTGGGCAATAAATTAAAGACCTGAAAATTGAATGGATGACCGATTTCAATTGTCATGTTCAATAAAAAATCTGAAACTAATTGTTATGCATTTTCAAATTTGAAAAGAACTTCAAAAATTAGAAAATTAAATTAGTAAACAATAAAAATAATTATAATAATGAAAGTCAAGAACTTGTTATTCAGTTAATGTTACTCTCCTGCAGCGAAGTCACGCCTTCTTCTTTGTTAACGAGTTGGATGGCAATTTGACCAGGTGGCGAATTATCCGTAGAATCGTAAAGTTTAGTCCTTAGTAAATTTGGTTATGGTATAATATCATAAAGTTTCGGTTTTATCAAAAACACATACACTTCAGGGCTCCCTTGTACCTGCCATTACATGTGGTTTAACCGGTTAAATGAGCACCTGAAGAGCGCTGTATTTTCTGATCCAGACTAGAAACCGAGCAACCTCTGGTAAATCGCCGCCACAGGTATTGATTCACTTGGAAGACTTTGTGATCACGATCGATTAAAAATATTTTTAAAATAATAAATAATTAAGCTTCTAAACATTCCTTACAAATCGTTTTATTGGGAACTGACTCGACTGTGTGTGTGTCAAGGGCGGATCCAGATTCTGGTTCAGGAGGGGTCATTTTCGGAAAGGGAGGGGTCGAAGTGCCATTTTTGGGCGAGATTCGCCATTTTTTTTAGAAATATAAGTGCCAAAAATGCAGTTTGAGGTTGATTTTGGTTCGGGGCCTCGACGTCGATATCGCCCCCCCCCCCGCCTGGATCCGCGCCTGGTGTGCGGGAGCGCGCGCGTGTGTGTGAATTACTGCGTTGAATTACTGCTTAAAATAAGAGTTGTATTGTTGTCAGTAAAAAAGTTTTCGGAAAAGGGCTAGTGATTGGGTAGGGATCCATGTTTCTCCGATTTTTTGTTACCCCCCCCCTCCCCACGGCCGGTTTTTTAAAAGTATCCCAGGCCCGAATTTTCTTCCCAGTCCGTCTCTGATAAGAAGTAAAGTTGTAGCACTTTTCAGGGAGTTTTAAAGACATTAATTTTCAAAGACTATAGAAAAAATGTATGTTAGGCACTTTCCAGCCGCTCTTGTCAGTATAGATACATCAATTTGTTGTTCTCTTTCAATTATCAAGAGTTCAGAGGTGTCAGTTGCGAAAAGTAGTTTTGATTCAAGATAATATTTCTTTCTGAGTGAGCGGATATTTTAAAAACTGATTTGGAAATATTAAAAAATATTTGATCTTTCATAAAAACTGAAATTTTAATTGATGTTTGGCACTGTAATTGAGAAAATACTGATCACTATAGATGAGCCCTTTTAGAATTTTCAAAAACCCAGCAAAAAATAATGTGCTGAAAAGCTTTTAATAATCTGCAGCAAATTTAACCATATTTGGAACAAGCTTCAAAAAACTTGCAGAATATTCGGAGAAAACTAAAAGAAAAAAAAAAATTGTGGATTTTCTGCGGATTATATTGAAGATAAAATGCAGATATTTTTTTTTCTTTCTTCTACAATTGTTCAGAAACTTTTTAAAAAACTTCAAAAAAAAATTTTTTTTTTTCTCATTTTCTGCGGCATTTATATGCCGTGATTTCCATCAGTCAATATAATTTCCAAATATTTTATCCCGTGTGTCCCGATGAGAGAACACTGTAGTCTCCTAAAAACATTTTTTATTCAGCAAATTTTCACTGATGATTTGGATTCGGCAGAAATTATCGCTTCATTTGGTGAGATGAGTATTTTTCTCCTTTCAGAAAACTATGTTCGGGGGCTCCACCAGAGTATCTTTGGCTCCACTGTCTCCTATCAACAATTTCGAAATCTTTACATGCTTAAAAAAACTGTCTAATATATTTTTTTCTTATGTCTCCGTTGATATTGTAGTTTCTCAAGATTCGTTTATTTTAATAAGTAATGTTGCAATAGCCAAAAATGATGTGTTGTGTTGAAGTGGATACCTTTAAATGCCACACTTAAATATCCCTACATTCATACTTTTCAAGATTCCAAGTTACAAAAAGAATGATATTTGTTAAATAGTTTTATACATTTTCTTTTTTTAAACAAAATTTTATTTTAGGTGTTCGAACGAAAATGCCGCCCTTAAGATTTACTGCCCCGGACAGGGGTACGGAATGTCCGCCGCTAGGGCTGCCCCTGCATATAGGGAGGGTGAGGGAGATAGCTTCCCCCGAGCTTTGAAAACTAATATTTTTTTACAAAGGTGGAAGGTGGACGCAATTTCTGTTTTTTTTTTATTTTTTCCTATAAAATTAGCATTTGGTATACCCCCTCCTCCCACGCACATGGAAAAATTCAAAATGACAAGCCTGAGTGGCTACAAACAGCTTTTGAGTTTTTGAGCACATGCTTAAAACTTTAAATTAATATGCAGAACTATTTATACAAACACCATATAAATGTTAAATGTCAAAAAATATTAACAAACAATAAATAATAATAGTAAGCATTTATTTGTTAAAGTCTTAGATTTTGGCAATCTGCTCTGTGCCGGGCATATTCTAAACGATTCATGAGGTACCTTTTTCTTCTTCCCGTGTTTTGCGGTGATTGTCCCTTGAACATTCATATGCTATTAAGTTTTGTGGGACACGCAGATAAAGTTCAACTGCTTTAAAATGTTCTGGATACGCAGATCCAATTAATTACCATTAAAAAAAATTTCCCGATAAATATGAGTATTTTTCTTTTTTTCTCCTTCCTCTTTTCCTTTTTTAAATTGCAAGTTGAAAATCCAGTTTGTTCAACAAAAAAGTAACAAAAAAAAAACTATTGAAAAGAGACAAAATTTTTTATCTTCTCCTTAGTTTTTTAAAAATACATTTCACAAATTTTATTGGTTAAAAAAATTATCATTTAAAATTGACAGCGCCTGTGCTTCAATGCAGCCCATTTGCTTGCTAAACTCTTTAAATTTATGGCGTCCGTAATATCTTTCTCACATGCCAGCAGTACTAGAGAGTCTAAACGCTGATCTCCCATTGTACTCCTCAAAACATTTTTGATGAATTTCAGTTTACTGAAGGTCTTTCATTGGTAGCAACTGTTACCGGAGAAGTAAATCCAAGCCGACACGTGCGGTAAAAAAAAAAATTCGTTCGGTTCCAACACAAAGTTAAAAGTGATAAATTTTCTTTTTACTTATCTTCAGTTTAAACACTGCACTATTTTTCGATAATGGTATTTTGTGTAATTTTCTTTAATTTAAATTCATTTAAAATATAAAATTTGGCGGCCTCTGCATATTATCTTTTTTTCCCCTTTTAATTATTGCATAGGATCATTCATTTTAATTTATTTAATCTATAAAATTTGGCGGCCCTCAGAATGTATTCTTTTTTTTTTTTCATATTGCATCGATCTTGTTGAATTATGTATATATGATTTATGTTTTATTAATTTAACTAATTTTAGTTACAGAGGTTCGCGCACCTTTTTTCGCACCCTTTTTTTTTTTCCAAACTGGGCAGGGCGACCTATAGTTTTCCGTTTACATGACCCCATGAACGAGAAAATTTCGTATTTTTCGCAACGAATATTGCTGGGAAGGAATCTTAACTATTTTTCGCGGCCCCAATTATGTATTTTTGATAAGTAGTAATTGGGGCCGCGGAAAATACAGGACATTTTTAGAAATTCAGGTTTACTGATATTCTTAATAATGTTTGAATTATTCCGCTTCTCTTTTAAATTTCCTTTAAAGTCCTGAAATATTTTTCTAAAATTTAATTTTAATGATAAAATAAAATCAGCGGCCCCTTTCTTCAGAAAAGTGGGGGGGGGGGGGTGTAGCACCCCCACACCCCCCCTTGCCGACGGCCCTGCGGCCAGCGTGCGTTTTCACGGTGCTGCTCCTTGTGACTGTTCTATAAATTAGTAGGAATTTTTCTGGCACTTGGGACTTTCTCTAGGTTATAGGCAATGTCGTTTACAACACATTCAATGCAAAAAATTGATTTTTCATTTTTTGGCTCTTTCAGCCTTTTCCATTGCTTTTATACAATTGCTCCTTGATGGCATGAATTGCTCCTTTAAAATGGCTAAAATATAGAATTAACTTTGGATTCTATTTGATACTGTGCTAGGGTATGATGTTCAACACATCTGTTAAACAAATGCTTAAACATGAAACCTCCCTAGTTTCCCCTATTATCCAACTGTGAGAATTGCAATTTTTTCCGAAAATGTTTTGAAATTTGTCTAAAAAATGAATTATGAAGTCTATTTCGCTTTTTTAAAATTAAAACTTAATTTCTCTCTTTTTCTTGATGGATTAACAAAAATGGAAGTGTAAAAAAATTATTAAACCATCTCGTTTCAATATTTATACATATACACCGGTTGTTTCAGAACTTTTAGGCAAAATTTTAAGCGGGGATATTACACATCAAGCCAAACAGTATTAAATAGTGGAGTAGGGGTTCTAAACGATTTACGAAGAATATATGCGCCCTTACACTTTTGGCTCCAAAATTTCAAATGGTTATAAAGCATGAAAAAATCGTCGATTCTTTTTGCGGGATCACTTAAATTATTTTTCATGAGAGTATTTTCTTGAAAATAAATGCATAAATGTAAAGATAAAGCTCAAAAATTGGTAGAGGGCGCTTTAGACTTTGCAGCTAAAAACAATTACTTTTTACTATATTTGTTTGAATTTTATAACCAATTTCAAAAGTTTAGACTGAAACTTAAATTTTGAGCCCAAAATCTGAACAGTTGGGAGATTAAGTACGCAATCATTGGACCAAACGTCATAATGTGTGTTTTTCTGTTTTAGAACGTAAAAAACATCGAACGTGTTTCGTGTAAAAAAAAAATATTAGCCATCTGCGACAGCAATAGTGTAAAAATAAAATCAGATACACAGTTTCGTAAATTGTAAAAAAAAAAAAAATTACGATTTTTATAAACAATTTTTGAAAGTGTGTCTGATTTTATTTGAAAACAACTCAGCGATCAGCGAAATCTTGGCTCGTTGTAGCGAGGCTTGGTGCGTTGTCATAGCAACATATGTGATAATCTGTTGGCGACAGATGTTAGCAGTTGGTTCAAACCTTTCTTAAAATCTAAAATGTTATTAAAATCGTCTTGTGTAATACATTTTTATGACCTGTTTCATATCCTTCAGTTTCGGGCACTGTGAGCATATATTCCAAAATTTTCTTGCTAGTTTAGACGTTTTCTATCACCAGTTAAATCTTCCCCAAGAGTTAAGATTCACTCTATAGCTAGACGGATATATATAATGATAGATAAATGTAGAGGTAATGTTACACTGACATACACTGATTAATAGTTATAAATATAGAAAATATTTTCCTAAAATTAATATTTTTATAGATTGTTAGATTGATAAATATAGACGCATAGACGGAAATAGCCAAGTTTAACCCATTAATGCCTGATTTTTCTTTCCAAAGATTTTTTGTATACTGGTTATAAATAGTGTTTAATGGACAGGAAAAATAATTAAAAAAATATCATGTAAAAATGTTTTTATTGAAAAAGAAAAGTCGTTCCTAAAAAGGGACGCTAGGCACCACAGGGTGCATACTTTTTTTACTATTTTTTTTTGTGTCTACGATATAATATCTAAAAAGACATTTATAAGAAGAAATAAAAGCAGCAATCAACATAAATTGGGACGCTGGGAATAATTTAAAAACTTAGCGTTTTGTTCCTGAGATTGTGAATGATGTAATTCTTGATAAAGATCATAATAAAACAGCTACAGAACACACTTTACAATATTTATATGCTGCAATCTGTTAATAATGAATTGAAACAATACCAAAGTAAAATTGAACACTGTTATTTGGTTGAAATGTTCATTTTTAGAAAATTCAGATACATTTTTTGGACCGTTCCTAAAAAGGGACGCTAGGGATTAATGGGTTAAGACGTTAGCGAAACCTAATTTTAATAGTCATCTGATTGTTAAAATGTGTAACAATAAAAATTTCCCCAAGAGTTCAGTTCAGGGTTAAAAACAAATATACACTAACTAACCCTTGCGAAGCCATTCAATCTCGACAAAATTAAGTCAAGAACCCGGTTTTCAATTTTTTTTTTTCAATGATGGCAAAATTGTGTCTTGTTTATTTATTTTCCGCTAATAGCAGTGAGAAAATCTTAAAAATGTTGTCTTACTCTAATTGCAATCATTATCTGTGAATCAGAAATTAACTTGCTACGAAGACCAGTGACAGGTGCTAATCGCTCTTTTCTCATTATAAAATTTTAATTTTTAAGTGTCTGTTTAAGTATTATTATCGTTTATGAATGTTTAGAACCGATAATGACAAAAAAGAAAGAAAAAAGATGTACAAGTAAACAACTGAAAATTCTAGGCTTTTATGTTTTCCGTTTTCCCGATTTCGCTCCGATTTTGACCAGCTGAATGCATATTTTTGCACTTTTTCATTCAAAGCGTTTGTACAAGCAAAATAGGCAATAAAATTTGCCTCATTGAGATACTAATAATATGTTACCTCAGATTAAAATATAAATGCACTTTACGAGGGTGTAGATTTCTTTCGGGACAATGCGTGAAACTTGTAAGAGCCAGTAGCATTGTTTTAGATCTATTGTGAAAAAGTAAAAGGTTGTAAATCAGTCTGTTGGAAGGGGGACTATTATATGGTTGATGCATGCACTCGGCGATGTTATTCCTGATTCTTTTAGAGGCTGTATCACTGTTGTACATATACTTTTTAATGCTCAAATATTTTCCCCGGCATTAATTTCTATTCGTTGGATTCGAGTATGATGCAAAGTTCTCAGTGAGAAAATTGCCATGGATTTTTCTCGCTTATCTCTAGTCGTGTGTTGTAAAAGAATTTGATTATTTTGATGGTGAATTTTTATCAAATTTTCGTGAGGACAGTTCATATAACCAAAGCAATTTTCAACAAGATTCAATTGCGAAAGAAAAGTTTGTTGAAAAACTCGTGAAGTGTACTTGAACTGGTGTATTTATGCCTTGAAAATGAACTTTTCAAATAACATTCCTCTTCAACTCTATTGATTTTTGTTAAAATGATAGTAAGTGTTGATTGCCATGAGAAATCTGCCAAACAAATGCGTAGTTTAAATATAGAAAACGGTACAGATACTGTGGCTTATTGTGTCCTTCAAGAGTTTCATCTGTAACGAAATCTTCATGGTGGAAAAAGGGGAAGGAAACAATGAGAGCACATGCAATTTTGTGTGGTGCCGTATTGCAGCAATGGTTTTCTCCATCGTATTAGTGGCAACTGTTTTTACATTAGTTGCATATTTAAATAAGGCAGCCCCATCTCCGAAAATCGACCCACCACACATAATATTCATTTTGGCTGATGATTTGGTAAGTAAAATCATATTTTCTATTCCTTTTCTGAATATTCACTGTAAATTATTTTTATGAAAATAAATAAATATATATATATATATATATATATATATATATATATATATATATATATATATATATATATATATATATATATATATATATATATATATATATATATATATATATATATTTTTTTTTTTCTTATTAAAATATCAACAATGATGTATTTTTATATTGTAAAGTAAATTAGTTTTCTCTTCATTTGGACTCATGCTGATTTTACTTGAATACAGGGGCGCAATGAGAATGGTTGCAGGACCAACCTCTCAGAGCCCTTTCATTTTAGCTATATATTTTTAATCCTAATGTGGTATTTTATACACATGCAAAGACTTGATATGAATTTCCCCTCCCAGAAGATGAATTCTGTTCGTGTGGTGCTTAAATATAGTCGGTTAAATCAAATCATTTGCAATCCTCTTGGGTTTTTATATGAACTGAAAAGTGATATACTTATTCTGAAATTAGTTATACAGTTTTAAATCATGTTGACGTTGAAATTCTAAATAAAATATTCAACCAATCTGTATAAGATTGTTTTTCTATGCGTTAAATATGATAGTAAGTAAATGCTGCCTATAATTTTCTCGTGATCAGAAAGGACAAAATTTGTACTTCATAATACTTAGAAAGTGAAATCATGACTTTCCATTAAAAAAAAAAAGGTTC
>JAXGGA010007417.1:37500-62846 GCA_038373865.1 Uloborus plumipes
TAATAATTTGTCAAAAAAAAAAAAAAAAAAAAAATACTACTTAGGACATGATAAATACTAAATTTCAGAACGGTACAATGACTATAAGTTAATTTTTCTTACAAAATTGAAAAGGTTCTAAAAATATGTAAATAGGTATGACATCTATATTGTTTTTCCATCCTAAAAATAAGTGAAAAACTGTTTATAATATGTAATGACTGTAAAGTCTGGCTTTTGAAGGATTTACGATTTTAGTTTGATATTGTAGTAATTCATAATCCAGATTTCGGGGTTTTGCAAATTGTTCCATTATTATGACAGAGTGAGAAAATGCTTTTTCTATATCATTTTTTTTTTTTAGTGACGCATAAAGTAAACGACCAAAATACCTCTTTAAATCTTAACTTCTTTCATTTTTTAATTGAATTTGACTTTTGCGTAATTTTGAAAACAAAATTAATTACTTTATTTTTTTAGTGACTTTACCGAACCCACCTTGTCTTACTCGAGTCTCAGCAATGATAGTTTTATGTTATTTTTCCCCCTCGATTTCAACTGACGATAAAAATCGATTTCAACTTATAATAAAGTAGTCTCGTAGTATTAACAATTTCTGAGCACAGGTCCGGGCAAACGTACCAAGCAAGTTTTAGAACAATCTACTTATATTAAAAACTGAGTATCTTTCTAACTATCTTTCTTTCTATTTATCTATGTCACGCTTCTTTCTCCTGAACGCCAATGAACTGAAAGTCGAACCAGGTACCGATAGATAGGTAATTTTTCAGGCTTCATTAGTTTCAATTTATATAATTATGCGATTTTAATTAGCGAAGATATCAATTAATAAGTGGTCAAATTTAAAGCGATTAAGCCTAATAAATGATTAAATATGAAATCCATTGTTGCAAAACGTGGTTGCTATGAAACAGTAATAACAATGACAATGAGAATTTTGAATGAAGGCATAACTAAATCAAATACGAAACTCATAAGCGGGCCACTTACGTAGTATTTTTATCGCTAGCTACTGGTAATATTTTGAAACATTCATTTGTTGAAAAGCCATCTACTTATACAAATACAAATGCGACGACCAGCAGCTGGCTCTGGGCCCAACTGGGCTGGTCCTAGTCAAATTAAAGACCCCAATGAAGATCAATGGCCCTCTTAAAGCTATCTACTCCATTGCTCCTTACCACCTCTTCCGGTAAACTGTTCCAAGTTCCCACTACCCTGCTAAAATAGTAATTTTTTCGAATTTCCAGATTAGCCTGAGATTTGAACAGCTTAAAACAATGACCCCTTGTCGCTTATATTAAAAACTGAGTATTTATGTCTGCTTCTTTCCCTTGAGCGAGCAGAACTTGCTGTAACCTTCCTCCGGAACAGGACATATCCGCCGCAAATTTTGTCCCCCTTTTTTCCGCATGGGACATTTCCTCCGCGACTCCTTCATTTGGCGACAAAGACCTGATATAAAAAGCGGAATTTATTCCTGGACCACTTATAATGGGGGAAAATCGCAAAGTTAAAAAAAAAAAAAAAAAAAAAAAACACTGCAGTGTAAATCAGTTTAAACTTCGCCAATTTTACTTTGCCAAATATTACTCTACCAGCTCAATTGGCGGAGTTGTCCTGTCGCGCAGAAACGGCGGGGAGAGACGCGGCGGAAATGTCTCATGAGGGGGATGATAGAGTTTTGCGGTGGAAATGTCCCTCTTTCCTCACCATTTTTGAGACGCGAAGCATCTCAATAATTCGAATGAATTTTTTTGATGCAGGAAAAAAGTGAAAGCGTGAAGTGCCTGTTAATGAGCCGCCTTGGCGGCGAGTATTTTTTTGAAACATTCTTTACGACTTTATAGGCGCGAAGCGCCCGTGCAACGCCGGGCCACGCAGCTAGCTGCTTGAGCATTAGTGGGCCATGTACGTAGTATGTCTTAGAATCTTATGAAAATGGAATTATATCAAATAATATCACATCAGAATGAGGTAAAAGTTGGGTGGCGGGGGGACATCAAGGCCGTAGCCAGCGGGGGGGGGGGGTCAGGGGGTCAGAACCCCCCCCCCCCGAAATTTTCAAACCTCAAAAGTTTTTAAAAAGTATTCAACTAAAAAAAATATATAAATAAATAAATAAATAAATAAATAAATAAAAATAATTTCAAGGTTTGATGGTCGAAGGTCCCCCCCCTCTCGAAGTTGTGACGGGTCTGAGGTTTTTGATGATATAAAGAAAAATTAGAATAATAACAAGAAGTTCTGTCAAGAACTAAACGAGCCTACTTTCCCGTACATCGACATCGGCATTCTCGCATCTGATCACTATTCTCTTGATTATCTGAGACTAAAAATTATGTCAAACATACCTTTTTAGCACTTAGAGCTGATTTCGAAAAGCAAAATGTACCCCTCTCGTCAGATGAAAAAGACACGTAAAAAGTAATTAACGAATAAATAAAGTTTTGTCGCACCTTTTAAAGAGAAACTGTTACAGTTCCCCCGTAGAAAAAATCCTCCATCGTTTTCAAAAAAAATTATAATAATAATAATAATAAAATAAGTAAACAAATAAATAAAAGTACAAAGAGCATCAAAACACATTTTATCAAAGAAAGAAAAGAAAAAAAAAACTTGTCCGTTAATAAAATGTCTCGAATTTCACTTTTAATCCGTTGCCAGTTGTTAAATATAAATAAAGAATAAAATGTTCTCGTGAATGAAAAATTTTTGTTACAAAAAAATCGTCTGCGAAAAAAAAAAAAAATAATAATAATTATTATAAATAAAATAAAACAAATGAATAAATAAACAAAAAATCGTCTGCACAGTCAGTCATTATTTTCTGAGCCTGCATTTCCGCCATATTTGCGGAGTCGGAGTCGGAATCAGAGACCTCACAGAAGATTACTCAGCCAGACACTTTCTGCCCCCATTCTCTTCCTTGCATTTACCATTGATGCGAGCGGCTTGATTTACCAAGAAGTCCATGAGGCTCGGCCTAGAGCCGTAAGGTCCCCACCTTGGGAGGGGGGGGGGAGCAAAATCAAAGACGAAATAGTAAATTATAACAAAGTATGATTTTAATATGGAAATCATGAAGTTGAAAATCAAAGTTTGTGGTTTCAACTCTACAGTACTTCGATACACTTTTCAATGGGCCCATCCAGATGTTCAGGGCCCGATTTAGAAATTTAAGGTCTGCCCTACTGTCCTAGAGTTCCTAAATTGGACACTGATGGTGGAAAACTAAAATTCACGGGCCCCTCTAACTTAACAAGCCCAGGGGCCATGCCCAGGCTGCCCTCCCCTTTCGCAGGGCCAGGCCAAGATGAGAAATTTTTTGACAAGAACTAGAACTATTTTGAAGGACCTATATGCCCGCTCCTCAAACCTAGTTGGTCAAACCAATATCCTATATGTTGTGGGGACCTGTATACCACGTATTGTTATGGAAAACATCTATATTCTAGCAAGCACAGAGATTTATATGAGCGAAATTTTTCGTTGAGTAAAAGGCCCGATTAACTTTTATGCCCCGAACGAGGGAAAATTTTGATTTTCCCTCCAATAACTGGCTTACCTGTGAACCAGGCCGAAGATTATTAATTTTTCCAGGGGGGTGGGGGGAGGGTATACACTCAATACAAATTACCAAAAAACCTCGCCCCTACATGCAAATGCATTAAATAGGGGAAAATGGGCATGATCGGGAGAAATTTGCTTTTGAACTGATTTCAAAGAAAGTAAAATTAAAACCATAGTCAGACTCCCGTGTTCAACTCCTATTGTAACGAATAAATTTCAAAATACTAACTAAAATGAAAAATATTTTCCCCCCCTCGATCCAACGGGTTTCGAGTGAACGAATACAGTAGTCCGAGAGCCAGGTGAAAATTTGGTTAATTATTTCCTCTCGATAGATAATTGGCCATACGCATCAGACAACAGTATCATAAAGCCCTATGACCGTCAGCTGCGGCACAGTGGGGGGGGGGGGGGGGATGAGTAGTTGGAACCTCCCAAGCTTGAAGAAAAAAAAAAAAAATTCAGTCATTTCCTCTCGCCTAAAAATTTACCAGATGATAGCTTATATGTAACTATTGATAAATATATACGTCAGCTGGCTGTATCTCGGTGGAAAAATTGTCAGCTGATACTTTGAAGGTCGTTACGAAGAAGTTAGCTAGAAGCATTTACTGACTACACTGTTCGACAAAAAAAACCTTGAAAATGCTTCTGGTATTTTGAAGGCTGATTCTTATGTAAAATGACCCCCTGAATCCGAATATGACCCCCGTTTTCCCCCATCACGTCCCAATTTTTTTTTTAAACGCCCCCCCCCTTTTTTTTTTCATTTTTCCTTAGTTTCAGGGCTATTATATTTTTTTCGGAGGGGAAAGGAGCCTTATATTCACCAATAAATTTTTTTGAAGGTCAAGAGAGACTCAAAGTTTAAAATCATGAGCACCGAGAAAAAAATCGGGGAACTTGGGGGGGGGGGGGGCGTGGCCCCCCAAAATATTTGAAAAATCACCAAAAACGATCTTTTTATTCTAGTTTCTTTAAAAAGACCTTTAAAACATTTTTTTCGGTGCAGAACCAGAGTATAGGATCCGTTCCTATGCAGGGCCGCGCCAAGCCTGATCGGCGCCCTCGTGCAAATGTCCTCTGAGCGCCTCATGCAGTAGCGTTCGATAGTTAACACCAGCAGTGATGTTATATAGACAAATACAATTTAGAAAAAATAAGTTTCGCGTACAACTTTTTTTTTTTTTTAAGAAAAACTAGCTGTCGTGGCCGTCACGAAACTTTCTTCTATATCTATCTTATGAATTCCAGTTACAAAAAATAAAATACGTACTCGCCCGAATAATTGGAAACAGCTCCAATTTCCCAATTATCGTAATAACCCTGCAAATGCAGAATCAATGAGCGAAATTGGAAATCATTGCAAAAGCCTTGTTTAGATTAATTGCAAACATTTTATTTGTTAGTAAAAAGAAATTGGCAACAGTTAAAAATTTCAAATCATTGAAAGTTTTCAGCTGTTTTGATAATTAAATAGCGTGAAAGCGATTTTTTAATGAATTGATTTTTCGCATTGTTGACTAAGCGCAAAAATCACCTCACCCTCCCCCTGGGGCGATTGGCGCCAAAATTTAATAGATGCTTGCTTCCTTATTGGGTTAGTGTTATTCCAAATTTCATTCAAATCTCAGCAATATTTCTCGAGATACAGTAGGTGCAATGACAAAATAAGCACTTTTGATTGCTCCACCCCCTTTGAGATATTGACACACAAATTGAATCAGCGATTGTACTCAATAGGGTCTACCTATGGACCAATTTTCGTTTGATTCCGCTTGTTACTTCCTGAGATATAGCAATCACCCCCGCGCAGAACACGTGCGATTTCTCCACCCCCCTTCAAGATACTGACACACAAATTGAGTCAGCACCTGTACTCTATAGGGTCTACCTATGGACCAATTTTCGTTTGATTCCGCTTGTTACTTCCTGAGATATAGCAATCACCCCCGCGCAGAACACGTGCGATTTCTCCACCCCCCTTCAAGATACTGACACACAAATTGAGTCAGCACCTGTACTCTATAGGGTCTACCTATGGACCAATTTTCGTTTGATTCCGCTTGTTACTTCCTGAGATATAGCAATCACCCCCGCGCAGAACACGTGCGATTGCTCCACCCCCCTTCAAGATATTGACACGCAAATTGAATCAGCACCTGTACTCGGTAGGGTCTACCTATGGACCAATTTTCGTTTGATTCCGCCGGTTACTTCGTGAGATATAGCAATCACCCACGCGCAGAACACGTGCGATTGCTCCACCCCCTTGGAGGAATTCGCTAAACAAAGTCAGGTGCACCGTGCACCAGTTCACATGGTGGTACATATGTGAAAAAATTTTTGTTCGATTTCATGCAGTAGTTTTTGCTCTAGCGCGGCCACAAAAACTGGTCACACACATACAGACTCACACACAGACAGACAGACATTTTCCAAAAATGGTCGAAATGGACTCAGCGCACCTCAAAACGTGCAAATCCGTCAAAATTCGACATTCGAAAATTTTCACGAAACCAATACTTTCTTCTATATAATAGATATAGAAGAAAGTAAAAAAGCGTGAAAAACTTATGTTTTATCGAACTGAAACACATTTATTGAAACATACTTTTTTAGATTTAAAAAAATGATTACTGAAAGAAAATCATTGCTTGAAATGTTTCTCTTTATTTCAGGAATACTTGGTGGCGTTCCAAGGTCTAGTGTCACCTTCTGCTGTCATTTGTAATGCCCCCCCCCCCCCCCCCCCACTTAAAAAGTACTTCCAAATGTCGAAAAACTCCTTCACACATAGCATTATATTTTCAGTTTTTTCAAAATGATTATTCCCAATTTTTGTTCTATTTTTTAAGCAGTAGGTTTTTTTAAATATCCCGAAACATTTATTTCGTTATAAGCGTTTGAATAAAAAGAATATTAAATTTTAGAAGCTCAAACTAAAATAATAGGTTTTTCAATAGTTGAATTTTAAAAAAGTACATGACTAAAATTTCTTTTGTGCCAAATTCAAATTGTTCATGTAACGCAATCAACGAGTAAATGGTTCAACAAACAGTTTTTACCGTAATCTCCAAGATCGCGTTGCCTGATGATCTTTTTCTTAGAGTTTTATTTCGATGTGCATTTTAATTTTTTTTTATAAAGAAAACATGCAATGGATGTGTAAAACTAGATCTGTGTATTCTTTTAGTATAAAAAAAGTTCCAAATTAAAAAAATATATATATTTCTTTTGGGAGATGAAAAATGCGCTAAAATTAGCATATAGACAGGCTCGTTGTTTTAAAGTTGTCTTGGGGGCGGGGTCAAAGGGTGAAAATTTTATCGCTTAACAACAAAAACCACGCTAACTGTTATTATATTGATTTCTCAAAGCCCCCCCCCCCCTACAACAACGGGCCTGGTTTTCACGAATAGCAGTCAACTCTCAATCATTTCAAACTAATATTCTATTTCAAATAACACTTCTTTATTACCGTGCCCCAAATAGACTTCATCATTTTACCGAAAATAAATAATTACAAAATTTAAAAAGTGTGAAGCTGGCTAAAATTCAATACTAATTATTATTATTGTAATTTTAAAAAAATCTGCACGTGCGAGAAGACACACACACGACTTTCTTACTGCAAATAACTCAACAAATTGGGGGGTAAAAACAAAACGACGTTTTTAACATGAGCTATACGAAACCTACTTTAAAGTGTTCTAACACTAGTGGAAAGGATGAGACTATTCTATTGTGCCCAATCAGTATATAATAAAAATTCATAAACAGAAACATTTGTAAGCTGAAATGTGCAAATCTTGACATTGAAAATAAAATATTAATAACATTTAACAATTTAAGTGATTAAAAATATCGTTAAACATTTAACTAGAAACATAAAGGAATAACTCTGAATTTTAACTATTGCTTATAAAACCAAACTACGACGCGTCAAATACTACTCTTAAAAAGTTTTCAGATTCACTTAAATTCCTATCGAGCGTAATGTTCTGTTTTTCTTGTAGCCAATAATCGGATCATGATAAATATTTAATTTTGGAATACAATATACATTTTTACTTCATATCTCAAAGTTATTTCGAATTCAATAGCTCCTTGAATACACCATTGTGTTTGGGAAAAAAGAAATATTTTAAACATCAAAGTTAATGTAGCTATAAATATCTCTCGAATTTGCATTTGATAAGTAATTAATCACACTTTTTTTGTCTGTCAAAATATGACAACATTATACTTCTTGAATTGAAGTATAAATATTCCCCTCAAAATCAGAAACTGAAATCTTTCCCGGAAAACCAATAAAATCCGGATTCGTAAAAAGGCATTAAATTTAATATGAAATACGAATGGCATTGTCCAAAGGTCTTTTTTTTCTTTAAATGAAAAAACTAGTGTTTGAAGCAAAGAGGAGATATTCGCATGATTATGGTCAAACTGTTCCTTTTTGAAACTGAAAAGTTTACCTAAACTGTTGTCTACAACATGTAAATATTACGCACAAGTAAATAACATGCAAATATGCTTACCGTATTTTTTTATGTACGATAACACAAAGCAGTCGAATCCCCCACGAACAATTGTTAAAATACTAAAATGCATTGCACTAGAGAAAATCTATCGTAGTATTAATTCAATGGAAGGAAGAAACCTATTGAAGAGCAGAAGATTTGCTTGGACTGTTTTGCTTATAAACTTAGACATGCTGAAGTAGCTTACACGGCGCCTCTTTCGCAAGAAAAGTGCTGATGTATGCATTAACATTCCGTTTTTCCAGTGCAAAAGATTAAGCTTTTGAATAGCTTGTTTAGACAAAACAAGGTAATAATTTTTCATTTATGAATGGGCAGCGAGACAGATTGCTTGTCTCATTGAGCAATGTAATTTAATTGCCGTTCGTTTCCAGAGTTCGTTTTTTGAAAAGTTCAATTATACTTTCAACTTTAATTTTGAATTAAAAATTTTTATTTTTTCGGATCTTTTTTCATCGGTAGAGCTCGGCGCCTTTTAGGCTCAGGCGCCCCCGTGCGCCGCACGGCTTTGCACATTGGCACGGCGCGGCCCTGTTCCTATGGCTCCTGGGTCAGAAAAAATTTTCACGCTGTAAAATTAAAAAAAAAAAATAAAATAATGCTTTAAAAATCGTACTTTGCACTCGAGTTTTAAAGCAGGTCTTCAGCCAAAAAAAAACAAAATTGTGGCTGATTCTTATGTCAAATGACCCCCTATTTCCAAATATGACCTCAGTTTGCCCCCTCCACCCCCTCTTTCCAGAGAGTCCCCCCCCCCAATTCAGAGTCATTTTACTAATTCGGAGAGGAAAAGTACATTACGTAACCCGTTAACATAATTCTAAAAGGCAACAGAGGTTCAAAGTTCAAAATCATGTACATGTGTACCAAAAATATAAACTATGGCGGTGTACCCCCCCCCCCAAAAAAAAAAAAAAAATCTTCTTTTCTTGTTTTTCTAAGAGACGTTTTAAACCTTTCCTTTTTTTTTTTGTGAAAAATCAGAGTATTGAATTTTCTTTTCTTTTTTTTTGGGGGGGGGGAGGGGGGAGGTATACCGCCCTAGTTTATATTTTTGGTACACATGTACATGATTTTGAACTTTGAACCTCTGTTGCCTTTTAGAATTATGTTAACGGGTTACGTAATGTACTTTTCCCCTCCGAATTAGTAAAATGACTCTGAATTGGGGGGGGGGGGACTCTCTGGAAAGAGGGGGTGGAGGGGGGAAACTGAGGTCATATTTGGAAATAGGGGGTCATTTGACATAAGAATCAGCCACAATTTTGTTTTTTTTTGGCTGAAGACCTGCTTTAAAACTCGAGTGCAAAGTACGATTTTTAAAGCATTATTTTATTTTTTTTTTTTAATTTTACAGCGTGAAAATTTTTTCTGACCCAGGAGCCATAGGAACGGATCCTATACTCTGGTTCTGCACCGAAAAAAATGTTTTAAAGGTCTTTTTAAAGAAACTAGAATAAAAAGATCGTTTTTGGTGATTTTTCAAATATTTTGGGGGGCCACGCCCCCCCCCCCCCCCCAAGTTCCCCGATTTTTTTCTCGGTGCTCATGATTTTAAACTTTGAGTCTCTCTTGACCTTCAAAAAAATTTATTGGTGAATATAAGGCTCCTTTCCCCTCCAAAAAAAATATAATAGCCCTGAAACTAAGGAAAAATGAAAAAAAAAGGGGGGCGTTTTAAAAAAAATTGGGACGTGATGGGGGAAAACGGGGGTCATATTCGGATTCAGGGGGTCATTTTACATAAGAATCAGCCTTCAAAATACCAGAAGCATTTTCAAGGTTTTTTTTTGTCGAACAGTGTAGTCAGTAAATGCTTCTAGCTAACTTCTACGTAACGACCTTCAAAGTATCAGCTGACAATTTTTCCACCGAGATACAGCCAGCTGACGTATATATTTATCAATAGTTACATATAAGCTATCATCTGGTAAATTTTTAGGCGAGAGGAAATGACTGAATTTTTTTTTTTTTCTTCAAGCGTGGGAGGTTCCAACTGCTTATCCCCCCCACCGAGCCTCAGCTGACATTCACGAGGCTTCATAGTTCGATTTTCTGCTGCGTTTTACTAATTATCACTTGAGAGGAACTTGGTCATATATATCTGTTACTGGCTCTCGGACTACAGTTTATCTTCCTTCTCTCATCTCGTGTCATCTTTTTGACTTAACCCTTCTTTGCATGATGATGGAAATTTCCATCATAACATTTAATGCGGATAAAAGGGTACACAAAACCAGTGTAATTTACATTTGTTGCTGCTGGCAACTTTTTACAACGCTGTAGCGTAAAACGAAATGCAGTTGTCAAAAAAAAAAAAAAAAAAAAAAGACGCTAACGTCACTTGTTAATTACCAGGATTTGAACTTATCACTCCGCTGTTTGTTGTGACTGGAATACACGGCCGACTTAAAAATAAATTTTCCTCATTTTTTTAAAAGAAATATGAAACGTAGTTGTGTGCTTTGTTTTTCGTAGATTAAACTTTCAAAAAAAAAAAGAAGAACAAAGCTTTGAAATTCTTTAATTATTTTTTCTTCAATTTACAAACATGATGTCGTCATAAATTCGGATATATTTATTTGAAAAATAATGCAGGAGAGGAGAAAGACTCCTTTCCTTCTTCCCAAAGGCCTATTGATTAACGTGTTGTCCATTACTTCAGCTTCGCTCTCCTTCCTGTTAGTCCAACATACTCCCAATCGTAGGCAGCTGGTGCACCAAGAAATTGGGGGATCAAAAGAAGTTTGTGAGGAGCTTAGGGCGGCACCCTAAAGCTGTTTTTTTTTTTTTTTTGTAAAATTAAGCTATATTATTGGATTTTAACAAAAGTAGATATAAAAGGCCGGTTCTAGGACAAGAGGCGGAGCTGCGGAGCCACCTCCGCCTCCCAGATCCGCCTCCTCCCGCCGCCTGTGACCTCCCCTCCACCGCCTGTGACCTCCCCACCGCCTCCCCAGGGCCGCCGCGAGGATTTTAGTTTTTGGATGGCAACATCCAAGTTTTGATTTCTTGAAATGGCAACAGGTTTGGTTGTCATGCCAACCAATGTTTTGGTTTCTTTGAATGGCAACACTTGTGTAATATTTTACAGAGTTAATTTCGATCGTGCTGCCATCTATCGATGGAATTATTTATTTTTCTTGAACTTTGAATATTTTCACGAACTTAATTTTATTTTAGGTGCTCATGCTGCCATCTATTGAGTGAATGAATTTAATTCTTTTTTTTTATTTCGGGACTTTGAATATTTTTGTAAATTTTACTGTGCTCGAGGTGAGGATCGAACCTCAAACCTACAAAAGACCTCCGTAGCTGTCAGATTGGTCAACGCGCAAACTGACTAAGCTACGGAGGTCTGATGTCCTGTTTGTTAACTATGATCCCAATATAATTTTCAGTGCTAAAGAACGATGATGCTGCCATCTATCGACGAAATTATATTTTTTTCTTAATTTTCACGAACTTAATTTTTATTTTAGGTGCTCGTGGCGCCATCTATTGAGTGATCGAATTTAATTCTTTTTTTTTTCGGGACTTTGAATATTTTTCGCTGATTGGGGTGAGTTTCGAACATGCGACCTTCGGATCCAAAAAGTATTGATGCTTCAATTGACCGCGCGCTTTGTCGATTGAGCCACCAATGCTTTCACTCAAGTAAAGGTTTAAATGAATCTCAATATAATTTTCAGTGTCAAAGAACGATGATGCTGCCATCTGTTGACGGAAATTTATTCAATTTTTAAGTGTTGAATATAAAATATTATATTGCATGTACTACCTTTTCATTTTTAGTTATGGCATCGAGAGAGGAGGTTATGTGGATTACGGTCCTTTATATCAGTTTGTGCATTGTGATGGGCATAATATATATTTTAACTGGAAAATCAGATTTTGAAGTTGATTTTCTACTTAAACCGAATGACACGTCTAAGTCCCTCATATCGTTTCGAGGATGATTCATATCAAAGTGTCGGATAATCATTTCTCCTGCTGCAATGAAGAAGGCTTATCTGGAACCGGGTCGAGAAGCAAGTTTTGGTGGTGTCGATGCATTATATCGTGCTGCGCGAGGAAAAGTACCCAAGAAAGTCATTCAGAAATATTTAACGGGAGTGGATGCATACACGCTCCACCGTCCTGCAAGAAAGAGGTTCCCAACCAATCAGGTGATTGCTCATTCAAAGGATCACCAATGGCAGGCAGATCTCGCAGATCTTACAAGTTTACAAAAACATAATCGAGGTTATCGATATATATTGACCTGTATTGACATTTTCTCAAAGTATGCATGGGCAATACCTCTGAAAACGAAACAGGGGAGTGAGATTGTTGAAGCATTCAAGTCTATTTTTTCTGAGAGAAAGCCAAAGTTACTGCAAACGGATCAAGGAACTGAATTTAAAAATGCACTCTTTCAAAAGTTTCTCCGAGAGAATCAAGTCAAATTCTTTACAACTTTTAACGCCACGAAGGCTTCGATCGTGGAAAGGTTCAACAGAACATTGAAAACAAAAATGTGGAAATATTTCACGAGTCGAAATACTTATAATTTTATAGATGTCTTAGACGATTTGGTAAAAAGTTATAACATCACTTACCATTCGACCATCAAGAGAGCACCCGCAGAAGTGAACACCGATAATGAGAGTGATGTGTATTTCACAACCTACGGCGATAATCAAGCTACAGAAGTGAAACCTTGTAGTTTCAATGTCGGTGACGTTGTTCGTATTTCCAAGCAAAAACTCACTTTTGAAAAAGGATACGAGAAAAATTGGACAGAAGAAATGTTTATCATTACAGAGTGTGTGAAAAGAGCTATTCCTGTGTATCGTGTGAAAGATTTAATGGGCGAGCCCATTCAAGGCACTTTTTACCCTCAAGAATTACAAAAAGTTAAACTTAAGGAAGATTATACTGTCGAAAAAATTTTACGGAAGAGAAAAAAGGAAAATCAAACAGAATATTTTGTCAAATTTCGCGGGTACCCTGATAAATTCAACCAATGGATTCCAGCCACTCATTTATCTGACCTATAAATATCGAAGTCGTGATATTACTTGCTCAGTTTTGTCAAGATGTCATTCTTCGTAACATTACCGAGCGACAATTCCTTGAATTATTTTCCCGATAATAAAATATCACATTTTATTACACGTTTACCGAAACCAATTGAACTAACAGGCAATTGGGAATGTGCGTTAGTCGAATTGATCTATCCTCATACTTGGTATAATGTGAACCGAGAGAATAACTTGATCGGATTTGATTTGGGTGATGGAAAAGAATTAGGCAGAAATATTCCTCCTGGATGCTATGAAAATGTACCTGACATTTTAAAAGCGATAATTATACCTGATCATGAGAATCGAATTTCATTCAACTACAATGCTGTGACAAAACGTGTACGTGTCAAAGTCAAAAACAATGCACGCGTTGTCTTTCATGAAGGATTATCACAGATGTTGGGTTTTCCACCGATGGTTGTTGGCGGCGAGAGCGACAAAAATGTAGAACAGACAGTGTTCAGCCCGCAAATCGCAGATCCAAATGCTCATTTCAGAGTGCTGATGATTTACACTGATATTATCGAACATCAAGTCGTAGGAGATATCTATGCGCCCCTACTTCGAACGGTCACAGTCACAGGTACAGACGGTGAAATGGTCAGCGTTGAATATGAAAGACCTCATTATCTACCTGTGAGTAGAAAAATTATCGACACCATTGAAATCGTTATAAGGACCAACACTGGACTGTTAGTGCCATTTGAGCGTGGAAGATCGTACGTGAAACTTCACTTTCGTCAGAAGTATCTTTCATAATGTATGTGCCATATCAATGCTGCCAAAAATCCTTCGAGGATTACTACACTCAGCAAATTGGAAATGGACTTAATTATTATCAAGGCGCTCCATATCAAAGAGGATATGGTTTCGGTGGTCTCTTCAAATCTTTTTTCAGAGCTGCGGTCCCCCTTTTCAAATCTGGGGCTAAGACTGTTGGAAAGCAAATTTTGAATAGCGGTGTTGACTTGTTCAATGATGTTTCACGCGGCGAAAATCTGAAAGTGGCTGCGAAGCGTCGACTGAAAGAAGCCGGAAAAAATTTGACTGATAAAGCTGCAGTTAAAATTAAAACTATGATTGGCTCTGGGAAAAAGAATAAAAAGCGCAAGCTTATAGAAAACAAATTTAGTCTGCACAAAATTAAGAGAGTGAAAAGACATCACGATATTTTCTCTTGAGAAAAAAAAAATGACTTCTCTCATCCATCGCGATTCTGAAGCATGTGTGAAATCGGAACTGGACTTATTCACGCTGCCACCTACACAGGCTGCAATTGAAAAAGGACAATTTGTGGAATATCATCCAATTGCAAGTGTGAAAGACGGTGGCCCTCTGGAATACTTAATATCAGGGTCCGGGTCTGAATATACAGACCTTTCTGCCTCTTACATCTACGTGAAAGCTAAAATAGTCAAGCCTGATGGATCAGCATTACCCGACAAGGAGCCCGTCGTTCCAGCCAACTTATTCCTGCATTCTCTTTTTTCACAAATTGACGTAAGTTTGAATGAGCGAATCATTTCTTCGGCAAGCAATACATATCCATATCGAGCGTACATTGAAACTCTTTTGAATTATGGAGAAGATGCAAAGAAAAGTTTACTTACCTGTGAGATGTTTTACAAAGACACCCGTCCTGCAGAAATCGACCCCACCTCAGAAGGTGCAGATGATGGATTAAAAGCAAGATATGAACTTAGCAAAAATAGCAACGACTTCGAACTTCTCGGGAAGCTACACTGTGATATTTTCGAACAAAATCGCCTTATGTTAAATTTGGTTGATATTAAAATTAAGATGATTCGAAGCAGTGCCCCGTTCTGCCTCTTGTCAAACAAAGAAGGTGCCGACTATAAAGTTGTATTGGATCATGCCTCTCTATTCATTCGAAAAGTGCAAGTCAGCCCTGGTGTTTCTCTCGGGCATGCAAAGGCTTTAGAAGAAACTTCAGCCAAGTATCCCATCGACCGAGTTCTATGCAAGACCTATTCTATTTCGAAAGGAAGTTTTTCCTTCGCACAAGATAATGTATTTTTAGGTGTAATGCCTAAAAGAGTGGTGATTGGATATGTTGAAAATGCTGCCATGAACGGACAATATCACAAGAATCCATTTCTGTTTGCTCATCATAATGCAAATTTTGTTGCTATTTATGTAGACGGTCAACCTGTACCGAGTAAACCATTGGAACTAGATTTTGAAAGTAATAATTACATTCGTGCTTACTACAGTCTGTTTGAAGGATTTAACAGTGATAAGGGTAACTATGTATCGCGTGAACAATTTTCAAAAGAAAATGCATTATATTGTTTCGATCTCTCTGCTGATATGTGTAACGGACCTCATTTAAATTTACAACATCAAGGAAATTTGAGAGTTGAAATTAAATTTAGCAAAGCAATCGCCGAAACTCTATCATTGCTAGTCTATGCAGAATTTCAAAACGTGATCGAAATTACAAAGTCACGTCACGTGTTATGCGATTTTGCCAATTAGAATGGATTCGAATCAAATACAAAGTGTTCTGCAAAGCGATTCAATCACCAAAAAATATTTTCTGGGAGTGTTTCCCAGTGATTATTTAAGTGATATCAAAATCAATAAGACCCCAGCCTGTTTTATTGCAAATGTAGACACGTCGGGCGAATCTGGAAGCCATTGGGTGGCTTTTTATATTGATCGTCAACTGGAATTTTTTGATTCTTATGGAAATCCACCATCTCTTTTCAAAGGACCTATCCATGATTTTATGTCTCAATTTCCAAATGCGACTTATAATCCTATGAGATTACAAAGTAATGTCACGGCCGTGTGTGGCCAATATTGTATTTATTACTTATATTCAAAATGTCGCGGTCATTCACTGAAAACCATATTGTCAACTTTTGTGAACAAACATGTTTGTAATGATAAAAGTGTCTATAATTTTGTAGCCAATCATTTTCATGTATTTCCGAATTTCAATCAATAAATTTGCATTTAAATGAATATCATTCTTGTCTGTCTCTCATTCACGATGGAATTTCCAAAGTTACAAGTTAGCTTTACCATGGTGGCGTCGGGTCCAACCGGAAGTGGGAAGAGTCATCTTATTTCACGTATTTTGAAACATAGACATGAAATGTTTTCAAAAGTACCGGACAAAGTCGTATGGTTCTATGGTGTGTATCAAAGTTTGTATGATACGATACCCGATGTTACATTCATCGTCCATATAATTCCTACGAATTATATGGACTTGTTAGGTGATAATACATTATTTATCATTGATGATCTGATGGCTGAGTGTGGAAAAAATGATGCCATCACAAAACTATTTACCCGCGGAAGTCACCATCTCAACATTTCAATTATATTCATTACACAGAATTTCTTTCACAAAGGAAAAGAAATGCGTGAAATTACTTTAAATGCACATTACATCCTTCTTTTCAAAAATAGGAGAGATTTGAGTCAAGTGACTCATTTGGGGAAACAGATTTTCCCAAGACATTTGAGATTTTTCCAAGAGGTGTTTGATGACGCAACCAAGAAAAATTTTTCTTATCTATTGATTGACTTGAGAAATGACACTCCTGAAAAAATGAGATTACGCACAAATATTCTTCCCAACGAAACGCAATTCATATACCAAAGAAGAGCAGTATAAAAATGTAAAGATATAAATAATGCAAATCATTTGCAATCATGACAATCACGAAGCAACAGCTGAATGAGCTACATCTCTTGCAAATTTGCCCTGCAAAGCTGCAAAAAGAGTTACTGAAAAAAATCAATGTGAATTGTATCAGGGCTATATGTGAGTGCAGCCACAACGTGCTCTGTGGAAATATACCTCTCTCGAAACATCAAAAGAAGAACTTATCAAAGCATAAAACAACTCTGCGTAAGCTAGCTGATCGAAAATTAGCTTTAGCTAAGAAACGAAAGTTGGTTGTTCAAAAAGGCGGTTTTCTAAGTTTCCTTATTCCCGTTGCTGTGAATATATTATCAACACTTTTCGGCAATGGACCACGCGAGGAAGTACGCTCTAATTCCTGAAGAGATGGTTTCAAAGCATACTGTTTCACCGAAACAGTTAAGCGAACTTGATATGCAGATGATGAATATTTTGCAAAGCAATCTTGAAGAACATGAAAAATTGGCAAAGTATACAGAATTACTGCAAAAGAAATTAAATCTAGCAGAAAATAACCCTCCTTGGATCCCACCTCGAGAAGAAAGTAAAGCAGAAGAAAATCCTCAGCAGTACGAGTCGACTATATTCAACAGTATTAATAAACAATACTTGAATCAAGCTCACAACTTATTAGACATTATGAAAAGACATTCCGATATCCTCACATGGAACGAGAAGGGTGAAGTCATTTATAAAAATCAGAAGATTGAACATTCGAATATTGCTGATTTATTAAATTTGATTTTCAGTCACAAGAAAAAAAATGCCGATATTCCGTGGATAAATGAATTTTTAAATTCATTACAAGAAATGAATGTTCCTAAATTTTTCGTGAAAAATAAAAATCTGTATGAAAAGAAAATTGTCACTGAAGAAGATGATAGAAAACCTGTTCTTTCTCCCAAAATTGTTAATCATCACAAAAGGAAGAGAAAATCGAATGTAAAATGGGATAGTATGTATTAATAAAAAAAAAATTGCTATTGAATCATTGTCTCTCTCTGATCATTATTGATTAAATGCATGCAAATGAAAACATAGAAAAAAAGTTAAACAAAATAATACATTTATTGAACATTTTCAATAATATTTGGAAAAGTACTTACAAATCATCCATTAGAGCTTTCAAATACTCCACAGTCATTTTTTTAATTTCATTATCACACATTTTCACTTTAGTAGATAAATCATTTACGAGTTTTAAAAAGTCAATGCATATAAAAATGTTGTTATCCATAGTGTAATATTTTTCTTTTACTGTTAGTGACATGCATTCGTGTCGCTTCTGTGAGGGATGATTACATTTACATCCTGTACATTCATAGTTCATGTTAATACATGCACGCATTTCTCCGATAAAACAGTCAAAGATAATTTCAAATGATTGAACTTCGTCAACAGGATTTTGAAAAAATTGCATTTCTTCGCATTTTAACATTTGCCGGAAATGATCAAATACGGCCTCCAAAATTTTTTCATCTAAACTCATATTATCATCCTTTATTTTCTTTATATCGTATTCTCTGAGGACGATACATCCTTTCTTCATCGCATATTCTTCAACGGTTTCTACAAGTTGATAAATTTCACAGTCACCATTTCTACAAACAACAAGTGCATCGTTTCCTGCTACAAAATTACTGCTGGAGTATCTGGAATTGTATTCCCATATTTTTCTTTGAAAATAAATCCAACTCAGTGGTTGAAAATTAATTTTAACACCTGAGACACTATTTTCAAGCACAATCGTGATTTTTCCATTTTTTCGTAAACACACATTAATTTGAAGATCATTATCGAGCTCCAAAACGTTTAAGTTGCGCTCGTCAAAACGTTTGAATGCATTTTGTAAGAATATGTCAAGCCAATCCGCTGATTGTTCTCCGGCGGATGGCTGAGAAGAAGAAGACGACACTTTAAACACTGTGTCACTCGGAGAGGAACTTTGCACAGATTCGCTCAAGCTTGTTGAAGCCACAAGGGGCGAGGGATTCAGCAGAGGTTTCTCTAATGTTGGAACTTCAATCTTTTCCGTTGGGATACACGTCTCCACTGGGTTGTCAATCTCCACGGGGTCGACCGTCTCTGATGTAGTGCACGTCTCCGCTGCAGTGCATATCATCGTCGAGGCATTCTCGAGGTTCGATTCTCCACTTTTAAAAACAGCTTGAGGGAGGGCAGTTCGACATGGAACTTTTCTTCGACGTGGAGAGCTAGTCGATACAATTTCCATTCCAGACTGATTGAAGAGAGGAAAATCATCCATGGTCCACGTCTCAGACCACAAACGTTTCGATGCAGGTGGGATCACATTGCTCGTGATGTTTCGAAAGGTGATGCTGATCCTCGGCAGAGTCACAGTTCTGTTGGGTTTAATCCCATGGGTGAATAGTTCATTGGTGGGCGGCAGCATAGCATACAAACTACCATGCTGACACTCTAATTCTTTCAAAGGAGAGGGTTCTGGAGACTCCAAAGTTGACACAGGCAACGCCGCTGGATGGATCTATACTTTTCTCATTGTCTTTATGCTGGCCAAGAGCTGCACTTCCATCTGGATAAAAATTGAGTAGGGCATAGTTGTATGACTTGCCTGTAGCCTTTTCAACATCCTCTTTAATTTTCCACATCACCGGATTCCACATATGAGCCGGATTCGAGGTGCCGGAGTAACGATAGTCCAGTCCTTCGTCACCGAAGGCATACGATTTGCGTTTCGGTGTATAATGTTTTCCGTACACCACAACATTAATGGGTTGAAATGGAATGTTTAAAAGTTCTTTGAATATACCATCAGCTTCTGTACTAGTGTAAAAGCGTTCTTTTACTTGAACGTTCAGGGCATTTGAAGAAAGTGCGTAATCCATTTTTTTTTTTAAATTTCTCAAACAGCATAAAACTAGCAACTGAACACAACGAAATCAGGAGGAAGAATGCATTTGGAAATGGTCACAATGAGATATCAATTCGTGGCGTTGCAGTCGGATTGATTAAACATCACGTGTCATTTAATCATCAAGATAATCACAAGAAAGTATGTGTAATCTCTTATCACATGAGGTAGGAACCCAGTCTTGTGGACATTGATTCATCGACCCCATAACCGCAAGCTTATCAATATCATCCGATGTTTAATCCGTGGACAATCACGTGGTCATCAGTTATCAGTAATGATTCACTTATCTTTCTGATTACACGCCATTTGAGTGTTCGACTTCTATGTGGTAGCTTGCATTTTGTGGATGGAGAAGGTACCCAAGGAAAAAGGAAAACTTGCCGAGAAATCCTCCTTGAAAATCGGGATACGTACGGGTTGACATCGCGTCGAACGGGTGAGTCTACAACTTCAATTGATATTCGTGAAGAAGCATGCAAAGTCGGGAATTCCTAAATAATATTCTCATTCGATGGTGTGAAATTGATTAAATTCGACTAATTACTAATTAAAATGATGGGGCAATTAAAAATAGTTATTTATTACAGCGGATTAGATGATTAACAGCATTAAAAAATTAATTTTCACTGACAAAGTCTACATTTCAGTCTGAAAAATCGACAAAGTTCGAAAAAGAAAATTAAACTCGTTGAAAAATAGTTAAAGTTCTAAAATTAACATGTAAAAGCGAGAGGGGCAAACTGAAAAACAGTAAAATTCGTTAAGAAGCATGCAAAGTCGGGAATTCCTAAATAATATTCTCATTCGATGGTGTGAAATTAATTAAATTCGACTAATTACTAATTAAATTAGAAGGTTAATAAAAAATTAGTTAATCATTACACTGGGTCGGTAGGTGCAAAATTAATTTTCATTGACAAAGTTCGGTTTCAGCTTGAAAAATAAATTAAGTTTGAAGAAATAATTAAATTCGAAAAAAATAAATTGCCGTCAACAGATGGCAGCATCATTGTTCTTTAATGTCAAAAAATTATATTGAGACAGGTTACAAAAACTAAGTTGCAAAAATTAGACAAAGTTCGAATTACAAAATAAATTAGCATGCAAATTAACATCTCCGGGTAATCAACAGACGGCGATACAATCTTAAATTATATTGTGATCACAATTAGCGTTAAAGAGTATGAGAACATCATAGCGCAGTTGGTTTGCGCGTTTGTCTGATAAGGAAGAGGAAAACTTTTGGTTCGAGTTCGAACCCCGCTTCGGGAAATATTCAAAGTCCCGAAATAAAAAAAAAGAATTAAATTCGTTTACTCAATAGATGGCAGCATGAGCATCTAAAATAAAATTAAGTTCGTGAAAATATTCAAAGTTCAAGAAAAATAAATAATTCCATCGATAGATGGCAGCACGATCGAAATTAACTCTGTAAAATATTACACAAGTGTTGCCATTCAAAGAAACCAAAACATTGGTTGGCATGACAACCAAACCTGTTGCCATTTCAAGAAATCAAAACTTGGATGTTGCCATCCAAAAACTAAAATCCTCGCGGCGGCCCTGGGGAGGTGGCGGGGGGGGAGGTCACAGGCGGCGGAGGGGAGGTCACAGGCGGCTCTGGGAGGCGGCTGAGCCGCACAGCCGCCTGCCGCCGCAGAACTGTCCTTTTTCCCCTACTGTAGTTCTCTCTTGTTGTTCTTTTAAACGAAACTGACGCTGACTCACTGTCTCCGATTGTCTTGATCTAGTTGCTCTATCTCTCAGATCTCTTAGACGATACTCACGCTGCTCATTGCTTTCTAATGCTCTAGCCGTCATATCTCTAATGTGCACTGTCGCTAGTCTTCGATTTCTCTCCTCAGGACTCTCATTTTCACGTTTTTCAGCCGTTTTTTTGCCTTAGGATGAACTTGTCCTATTGCTTTCCGTTTCTTCGGAGGCATTTTTGCAGAGTGGTAGCTAAATATACTTACAATTCAAAAATTATATTTTTTTCTTAATCGTTGTTTCCGAGCCTCGAGGTAGAAAGGTTGATAAATCAGAAATAAATTACTTTCTCGCTTTAAAGGTTTATCTCTATCAGTCGAAAAGAAAAAAAAAAGCAGTTTAATTGTTTTTAACTTATTTCATGCTTAATGAAATAGGTGAGCCTTGAAATGAAAATTCATTGTTTTAATTTTAATCTTTGTTGGAAAAATGCTAATATTTAAATACCATAAATTTTATCAATTTATAACCTAAAGGCTCTTTTCGATTAAAAAAATAGGCCTAATAATAGGCTAGATTCCTATATAAAAGGGTCATTTTTTGACAAAAAACTTGAATTTGAGCTTTTTAGATTTTTTAAAATTTCAAGACCCCGCCTATGAGAATTCTAGGGCATCAAGGAACCTCTGTGTCAAGTTTGATGAAAATCTGACGCAAACTATGGATTTGTATAGAGAACAAGTATACATACACTCATTTTTATATATATAGACTAGCTTAATACCCGGCGTTGCCCGGGTGCTTATTAATACAACATAGCATTCAGGGAAAAAAAGTTTGAAAGAGTTCTATTCATATGGGTATAAAATAATTTGCATTAATCTGACTCTTAGGTACAAACTTTGAAAAAAACTAAAATATTACAGAATGTTAAGCGTTTACAGAAAAATAGTCTTATCAAAAGTTGAAAATTAAAGATAAATGTTGTCTGTGCTTTGCCGTGTCCACTGGCATGAAATATATGCAAATGGAAGTGAAAAAATTGCATCAATTTCACCCGCCAAATTTAAAATATTAACTTTTCTCTATTAATTGTTCCCACCTACAAAGTAAAAATTATTATAACTCAGAAATAAATCTATTTCCTCGTTCTGAAGGCTTATCTCCATTACAGACGCAACTGTCGTCGCATTGCAAATTTGAAATTCAAATCCGTGGTTCTTTTTATATAGAGGGGCCTTATTTTTATAAAGTCCACATGAATTATGATTGTTTTTTACTTATTTCAATGCAAAAAGGAAATAGGTGAGCCTTAAATTGAAAATTCATTACTTTAATCGTAATCATTGTTGGAAAATACTCATATTTAAAAATCTTAAATTTCATCAATTTGAATGCTAAAAGGCCTATCTCTATTACATTATGAATAGGCTAGATTCCTATAAAAAGGTCATTTTTTGACAAAAAAATTTAAATTTGAGCTTTTTAGCTTTTTTAAAATTTCAAGACCCCGCCTATGAGAATTCTAGGGCATCAAGGAACCTCTGTGTCAAGTTTGATGAAAATCTGACGCAAACTGTGGATTTGTATAGAGAACAAGTATATATACATACACTCATTTTTATAGATATAGATTAAGAATGGTGTAATTCATTTTTCGTTTTGAGTAAATGAAGATTTTGTAAAACATCTGCAAAAAAAAAACCATAGCGAAAATTTTAATCTTGTATTTAAAGAACTCTTTTTTGAATTTTTATTTTGAATCAGCTTTCGTCAAAAGTTGATTGTTACTTGTTTTAAAGCAACTTTAACTGACTTAAACCACTTTTCGATGTATTTTCTGAAAGAAATTTGGATAGCGGCGTGAGAAATATTTTACCCTAGGTGCAGAGCTCCCCAAACTTTTTAGCAAACGGACCCATATTATAGAGCTATATTTAGTTCGGACCCTTGTTATTAGAGTGAAAATGCTCGTGATTTGAAGTTAAATTTAACTCAATTAAATTATTATTGGTTTGAAGATATTTTTTTATGTACACTTGCTTAGCTTTATTTTGAAATTCTGGAATTCAAAAATGAACTTGATCAGAGGGCAATCAATTTGTGACAAAACAATTAAAATTTAAAGATGCAAAGGAATTAATGGAGAAGTTAGGCTGTTTTAGCTGGTACAATTTTGACGAATTGGATATAGTTTTTGACTGCTGGAATGTGGAATCCAATACTAGGTTCAGAATTGGACAGCTTTGGTATTTAGTTCTGCACTGTAAATCTTCAGACACTTTCGGAACAGCTTTTAAACACTTGTGAGAACACTTTTCAGAACTCTTACTTGGTTCAGCGGACATTTTTGACACTTTTAGGGATTCATTTAAGAACATTTTTAATTTAACTGCAGTCTCACGCTGCAGCTGTCGACCGCCGCCTAGCAATGAGTTGACTTGAACCAGAGGTCATTCTTTTTTTCGGCATTTTCGACGCTAACGGACACAGCACTTCATAGCAACGAAATTTCTAGTAGTATTGTATTGAGAGACTTTATCGGTTGATATTTAAAGAAAGCTATTGATATTGCTTGAGCAGAAAAGAAAGCGATGTTTCTACAAGAGTGGCCGAATATAATCTTAGCCTCAGTGGCGTAACTACTCGTTGGTTTCAGGGGGGGTTATATTCTAAATCGTCACGAGGTTAAAAAAATAACGGCGGGGGGGGGGGGGCAACCCCTTTTTACCCACACTTTGCATGTATGTATGTGTGTGTGTATATATACAATACGCACTTAAAAATGCGTACTTCCGAAATTCGAAAAACCGGATAGGTTTTTAAAGAGTAAAGAAATATTACTGTAGAAAAATGTAAGGGGGGTCCGGGGGTGCGCCCCCGGAAATTTTCATAAATTGTACCTCTAAAAACTCCATTCTAGACTATCTTGGTGATGAAGCAAATGCACCCACAGCTCGATCATAGCATCATAAGACAGCAATTTCGCCCTTATTATGGGCTCCTCAGTTAGGAATAGCCAATGATCGAGCCGGAGGCAAAAATCCTCTTATTGTAGCTAAGATAGCCAACAAACTGGGAGATAAAGTGAATTTATCTTACCAGCGAGCGTCCGCAAACTATGGTGCGGCTCAACTCGAAATTTGAAGGCAAAAGCTGGGTAATGTGCAATGAGTTACCGCCCGTAAGCCAGGGCTGAGGTAGAACTGAAGCAAATGCACCCACAGCTCGATCATAGCATCCTAAGGGCGCTTTTACACTTACCGACACGGGAACGATAAATCGTAAGCGATTGTCGTCATCCGACATTGGAGCATGCAAAATGCATTAAAATATGCTATGCGCTTTTCCATCTCCCGATTCCAGGACGATTCTGCCGTCTCCGACTGAACGCTGTCGTTTGTCGTCCCATTCGTGTCGGATGGCATCCGTCTCTCCTTTAAAATCGGGACGATACTCATCCATCTGTTTACTTTCTTCGAACTATATGCAATTGCGTTTAAATTCGACATCTCTTTATTAATAAATATAAGCTTCAATTTGCAGACGATAAACAAAAGATGTAGCAATAAAACAATTTTATTCATTTTAGTTGGTATTTTGTTTCATTATTGTTGCTCAGACGATTTTTAATGCAAAAAAAAAAAAAAAACTCAAGTTTTCATTCTGACAGTGTTGGCGCCGCCGAGGGATAAATGACGAATCTATTCGCAAAGAAGCGATGGTGTCAACGAAGAGACGATTGACAACGAAACATATTTGTTAACGAATTCTCTTCATTATAACGAAATGGGGATACACTCGCTTAGTACTAAAGAGCACTACAATTACGAAAACAAAACAAAACTATATTGCGACGACCAACTTATATC
>JAXGGA010007418.1:0-62845 GCA_038373865.1 Uloborus plumipes
GTTAACTTGCTTAACTGTTCTGCCTTGCTAAGCACAAAAATAGTATCTGCCCTTTATATCAAAATTAAGGTACGGTCACCAGATGGTTCTCAGTCACGTATTTCACCTAAAAACAATGAACCCCTAAACTTTAAACGGCGACATGTGAATGAATGCTCGTAATTACAGTAAAATTTTTAATCAAAAGTTCTCTTACCATAACTAAAATTGCAGAGATTGTACTTAAAAGCAGTACTACAGTAGATGAAATTCTGCTGCAAACTATTGACAATAATCGTTATATCGGATTTTCTCAACATATCGCAAAATACTTCTCCCCAAGAGCGTCTTTCCAAGATATGCTTTCCTAAAGCTAGATTAATGGTCAAACTAGTTTCCCCCACCAAGCAAGCATGTAAATGAACGTCACGATTTGGCATTACTCTTTGGAAAACAAAGAAAAAAAACTTTTACTAAAGGAAGCAAAGAAGAATCAAATCAGATTTCGCAGATTTTTTCCGGCATCGATCAAGACCGGTAAAGTTCTGCGTCAAGATGAGCAGAATAATTATGCATAAACTGTTTCTACCCAGTCACACTGATTTTCTTACAGAAATTGGAAGAGATTGCTTTAACATAAAGTGGCAGCGAAAAGCACACATTTATTTTTTCTCCAATTTTTATTTGATTTTATGTTTTCACTATGGAATTATCGCACTATCTTAATAATTGTTATTGATTTAATTGGCATGAATGCACATCTCGGGAAATTTTTGCATTCCTTGCCGAAAAGAAGTTATACGTAAATGAACAGGTATATAGAATGTTTTCGTGAAATTTATAAGACATGGGTCAATGAATATGGAGAAATCGATAAATATAGATAGATGGATACATAGATATTGAGATAGATAAATACTATAGAATTAGATTTACTGATACACAATAGGTAGTTAGATGAAAAGATAGATACATAGACAGATAAGATGTATGTCGAAGAATTGATACAGAAAATGAAGGAAAAGTTTTTCTTTTTCAAATAAAAGACAGACGTAAATAAATAAGAAAATGCACAGAGATACAGGTATTGGTTAAAATAATTTTAAAGCAGTGGCCAAATTTATACTAAGCAGTCGCCGAAGTTGGCAATCTACTTATATTAAAAACTGAGTATCTTTCTAACTATCTTTCTAACTATCTTTCTAACTATCTTTCTTTCTAACTATCTTTCTTTCTAACTATCTTTCTATGTCACGCTTCTTTCTCCTGAACGCCAATGAACTGAAAGTCGAACCAGGTACCGATAGATAGGTAATTTTTCAAGCTTCATTAGTTTCAATCTATATAATTATACGATTTTAATTAGCGAAGATATCAATTAATAAGTAGTCAAGTTTAAAGCGATTAAGCCTAATAAATGATTAAATATGAAATCCATTCTTGCATTGCAAAACGTGGTTGCCATGCCATGAAACAATAATAAAAATGAAAATGAGAATTTTGAATGAAGGCTTAACTAAATCAAACACAAAACTCATAAGCGGGCGACTTACATAGTATTTTTATCGCTAGCTACTTGTAATATTTTGAAACATTCATTTGTTGAAGAGCCATCTACTTATATTAAAAACTGAGTATCAATGTCTGCTTTTTCTCCTTTGAGCGAGCTGAACCAAGGGCGGATCCAGCTTCTGGTTAAGGAGGGGGTCATTTTCGGAAAGGGGGGGTCAAAGTGCAATTTTTGTGCAAAAATGGGGTGGTTTGGCAGTTTTTTCGTAAAATAAGTCCCAAAAATGCAATTTTTTGCTATATTTGGTCGGTTAAGGGGGGGGGGGTCATGATCCCCATGACCCCACTCTGGATCCGCGCCTGAGCTGAACTTACTGAAACTTTCCTCACCATCGTGAAGGCGCGAAGCATCTCAATAATTCGAATGATTTTTTTTATACAGGAAAAAAGTAAAGGCGTGAAGCGCCTGTTAGCGAGCCGCCTTGGCGGGGAGTAGTTTCTTGACATTTTCCTCACTACTTTCAGGGCACGAAGTGCCCGTGCAACGCCGGGCCACGTTCGTGGTACGTCTTGAAATCGAATGAACATTAAATTATATCAAATAAAACTTCAGAATGAGGTAAAAGTTAGAGAGGGGGGACGTTATGCATCAACATGCCGCAGGAAGCTAATCTAGCTGCCCTGGCAGCTAGTATTGGAATAAAACGCGATTTTTACGTCTAGCCACTTATGGCTATTTATAAATAAATACGTTTAAAAGCTCTTCCACAACTAAATATATGCTTGAGGAAAGGAGAAAAAGCATATCGATTTGATTAAATTGAATAAATGTTCATTTAAACAGGAATCGTTGTCCATGTTTTTAGATAGATGCATTAATATAATTTTCACACACTTTGCTGCAAAATTGATGGATTTTTAGAGATTACTTTATTCATTTTCTTTTATACATTCTCGAGACATTTTCAAGTGAAGTTGGCATATTCCTCCTTTCCTTAGCCAGTTTCAATCGTTTCTGTAATTCTAAGAGGTGCTTGGTTGAACTCTGCAACGACAGCAATGTACAGCGTGCATATAAATATCAATGCGCATGTACATTGAAAACAATACATAATGCACGTATGAGTAAGATGGGTAGTGAAATTTAGTGATAAGAATAAGATTTGGGTTTCGAAATCATTCGCTATTTTATTAATAGCAATTAGCACTACAATACACCAAACGTAATCAATCACAGTGGTCTAGTTTAAGCCAACTTCTACTATCAGTTAAAACATACTACTTTCTGAGAGGAAAAAAAATGACGATGCCCATGCGTTTTTTAACCAGAGTCGTATTTAAGAGGAGGGTTTTTGTGTTTCAAACTCAACACGAAATTTTTTAAAACTATTCCAAAAAAAATTTTTTTAATGCCCTCTTTGCTGAAAAATGATATTAGTACTATATTTTTAATCTTCTAATTTACTTTTTAATTTCATTTGAAAACTGAAATTATCATTAGTGAATTACAGTACAGATTAATTTATTTATCTGCAGTATTAATCTTTATTGTGGATTTTCAAATATATTTTCATACACAACAATAGTACACCTTTTTAACTGAGGCGAAGCTGCTTTGTATACATCATAATGTTTCCTTCATTGGAAAGATATGTTATTATTTTATTTTCATGTTAATGCCCCTTAACATCTACTGTTAACAAAAAGCAACAGAATATAGAACGTGAAACCAAATTATATTTATCATATAGATTGCCCGAGAAATGAATTGGTAAAACCCTCCCAGAAACAATACCGTAAAATGGGGTGTATAGGAACAGCGGGGTCAATCGGAACAAAACTTCCCGACCGAACAAAGAAATTCTTCATAAATATACTACTGGGTATTTTTCACCATTATTTTTTTTTTTAGAAAGGTAAGATCATATGAAGTAAAAAAAAAAATTACTTTTGTCGATCTGGCAATGCTACTGGCTTACAATGAGGGATGCACGTGGAATGCTAGAAAACATCACATTTTCATAGACTGCAAAACTTCATATGGGCAATTCCATGCAAGTGTGGAAAAGCGTTGGAAAAATCAAATTACAGCAATGCGTCTGTTTTACATATTTTTTGGTTTAAAAATGTTAGAAGTTTATTATTTATACTTATTTTTTGTCAAGAATGTAGTATTTTTAGTTTTGGCAGCACTTTGAAGTAGGAAATGGAATATTTAACTTTTGGCAAAGCAAATGGTCAATCTTTCAACGAATGTAAGTTTCAATTTTTTTCTTTAGATAACTGTTTTAAAGGAAGAATATTGATTATTACACTTTAATTCAATATTGTGAATTGCTAAAACGAGTGTTTTCACGTAAATTAAGTGATTTATGTTAACTTCAAAAATGCACTGTTCTATGTAACGTAAGTTACCAAAAACATGTTAAAGTTCATGATGTGCATAAAGAAAGGGCAATGCAATGTTAACAATGCTATATTTTCTATCTTATAAGTGTGTGTTAAGCAAATAGTTAAAGTTTTTTTTTAAATATTGTCTATTTAATTTTTTGTGCTACAATCAAAACGTGTAACGTAAGTTACCAACATATGCAGGTAATGTAAGTTACCCAAGTAGAACTTAAATACTTGTGTTTATAAAGAAAGTAAATTGTGAAATAAACCTATGTGGTAAGTAGGAGTAATTTATGCAAGAATTCTTTTGAATTTGTACTGTATTTACTTAATTTAAATTAATAATATTTCTTAAAATGTCTCTGTTTGTTAATAAGATTACAATACACCTCTATTATAAATTATATGTCTTTTTGGCTTTTGAGATATTAATTCTCTCTAAACAATATCACTGCATTCAGAATATTTAGGAGTAATGTACTATAAATTATTCAAAAATGACTTCTTTTATGATTTAAAGTTATCAAATATGTTTTAGAAGTAACAAATACAAAAATATTTTATCTCTTACAGGTGAAATACATTTTATTCTGCATTAAAATGCCACTAAACTCTGCAGAAAAGATGCGCTGTAGAAGGGGTATGAGAAAGTCATGTGGATATTAGAGATTTGTAAATAAAAGTCACTCTTTATGGTATTGAAATAAGTTAGAAAAGCAAAATTTATCAAAAATACTTTTTGAAGATCCGCACATTGACAATGACCATTTAAGAACTAGAAATTAACAAACTGCGGGGTTTCGTTTAGTTAAGTATTTTAAGGAACAAGAAGAAAAAACAGAGATAAAAGCTGGTGAATGGTGTGTGGTAAAGTACGAAAATACATTGTATCCTTGAGTTGTGACGATTATTGAAGAAAACGAGTTTAAAATATAAGTAATGGCTGCTGTTGGAACCAATTAGAAATGGCCAGTAACGACAGATGAAATTTATAATAAGAAAGAAAGAATGATTTGAAAAATTGAATTACCTGAACTTGTTAATAGCAGCAGCCAGTATAGATTTAAGTCTTATGTTATGTAATATTTTTGATTTTTCATTGAGTTTGGTATTAAATTTCTGTAAATTTAATTCATAATTGTTAATTTTCAATATTTCGATCTAAACTAAGCTGTAATTTTCATTCATTAATTTTTGTAATAAAGATATGCTTGTAAGTAAATTTTGTAACGTAAGTTACTGTAACGTAAGTTACCCAGTTAAAAATTTCCATAATTTTCAATTTTTGAAATAAATTTTTAAATTAATGAAAATATATTCCTAAGCATTATAAGGAACTGATAAATTATGCTTCAAACAATAAAACAGCTGTAATAGAGCAGAAATTTGCCTCAGAACCAATTTTCATATTATGTCATTCCCTTTTTGTGTAACGCAAGTTACTGCCTTATCTTTGACTGCTAGATTTTGTAAAATTTAAATGCATCGAATATTTTTGCATTTTAATTTTGCTTTCAACTGTCATTTTCATAGAATGCTTTCATACAAGATTTGTACAATAAAATTTGTCTGTACTGAGGTGCTAAATGCATAAGAGGTGGTCGAAAAGTAACGTAAGTTACCGTGGAATTGCCCATATGCATGAACAAACCTTCTTATATTTTAAACCTAAGAGTGGTATGTTTCATTTATGCATGTATCTGAACAACAGAATACCACATTAGAATTTACATTTTTCTTTAAATTGTGTCATAAAAATGAAGAATTCTGAAAAATGCCATAGGAAAAAGAAATTGCGGGGTGAATCGGAACACTTAGTTCTGTTGTTCCAATTCAAACTTATTTAAAGGAAACTTTAAAAAATAAAGATTCTAACTCCAATTCTTCTAGTTGAATCAGAAACAAGGATTTATTACTGTTTATTTCTTCTCGTGAGCAACTAGATCTTAGAATGACAGAAAGTTGCAGATTTAAAAAGAGTTTTGCTCAAGGAGACTTCTCTTTTCCTAAAATACATGGGGGAAAGTCATACGGACTTTATGTAACGAAAGTCCAGCACACAGCCAGTGATGAATAAGTAGGAAAATCTTACAGGACAATCCACAAAACCCAGAGATTTTAAAAAACTAAAGAAAAGGCAACGTTCATCTCAAGCCACAATTGCTAGTTTTAAGGACAAGTACATATTTGTGGACGATATGAGTGACTGCAATTTATGTTACAGCTTTGCATTTCAATTCAAAAGCATTTCCTAATATTAGTTTTAATTTTTCATAAACTTAAAATTATTTTGAATTTTAACATATCATAAACGTCTACTAGCGTAGAAAATAAACTTTTATTTGACAGTAACTATCAGTTCTTATTTTCCTCCATCAATATTACTCATGTTTGTGAGACCTATTACAGGTTAAATTGAAAAAAAATAAAAATTTTAACATGTGTTCCGATTGACCCCTATCATCGGGGTGATTCGGAACACCCCTAAATTCCTATATACATAAATAATAACTGTTCGAAATGTTTTGTCTTTGCTTGGAATATCACAAGCAAAGCAAGACCGAAGTTTTTACCCAAAAAATCAAATTAAAAAGAAATCTTTTAACTACTTTTTTTTTACAATTACAGCTGAAAAGTGTTCCGATTCACCACATTTTATGGCAGTCTGGTTTCGGCCCTGTTTTTAACTATGGAAGGATTGAATTTAGTGCAGTATAAAAACTATTTTAAGTAGTCTCTTAACTAATAAAATAAGTTTACGCTGGATAAACTACTTTACTAGTCCACGTTTTAATAATAGAAATAAAAAAAATTTCATTAAGTCATTCCTCGGCTATCCTCTTACAGAAATACCAGCTGTTTGTGTACCGCGTTTTACTACGCATTTTAGTTGCTAAACATCGTGAGAAAAAAGTAAATCTTATTAGGGTTTTTTCTGAGAAGAGTTGTTTCAAAACTCAGAACCAAGCTTGCACAAAGGCCTCTCTATAAAAAGAACAAAAGCTCGTTCCTTATAAAACAATTTTTTGCTGACATTGCACCACAACATTAAGCACAAGTTCTTATAGCACGTCGCCATAAAATGTAGCATATCTGGCACGAAACACTTTCGTTTGTCTTGTTCGTGTTGTTGGTTTCTTCAGTAACGCTGTGACGTTTATGTTATTGCATATTATTCTAAAGGTTCGGAAATAATATTGTTGACTTGCCGTCTTGAGTCTAAACTTAATTGAAATTCTGTTCTTTGAGCAGAATTATCCGCAAATGGCACCGTGGTTCGTATTCGCGGAATGATTTTATTTTTTCTTCATGGCTCACTGCTTTTTGGAGGCTATCTGGATGATTTTGAAGTTTCGCTGGAAATACGTTGAGGGATTTTTATGTTTTTGTTTATGTCTATTTTTAGCTACATTCATCTTCTAGGACTTTGGGGGGGGGGGTTAAGAGGAGATTAAACGGTTCATGTAAAAAAAAATAACCCTTAAATTCCCTTATTCAAAATTGCTTATGTCACTGTAACTGTTTCTAATAACGTTTTATAGTTAAAAAGAATGACCAGCTGAAGAATGACATAAATGTCTAGAAGATAAAATCCTTAAGCTGTCTGAGGTGAATGCCATGTGTTTTTGTATACTTTTAACACCTTAAAGCTTAACACAACACAATCCAGAACATTTTAAATTGTATTGCTAAATTTAAAAAAAAATTGAAAATTATTTAGTATTGCGAGCGTGCAATATTTAAAAATATATACAGGGTGAAAAAAAATAATGCCATCAACTTCAAACAAAAAACATTTTCGAAATTACAGCATTATATTACAATATGTGATACATAAATTTAAAGATAGAAATATCAGAGGCGATAGCTAATATTCATCCCAGGTATATCAATCTTGCAAAACAAAAAGGAACTTAAAACTTTCACCCCAAAAGAAAATTCTTATGTGAGCCATAGTAAAGGAAATATAATGACATAACAATAAAATGCTTACCTTTTTTATTCGGTACAAAATGCTATCCAGTGTTTTCTAGCCTTATTTCCTTTAAATTCTAGCATCTAAAGCAGATTTGCATTTAAGTGACCCAGCCGAGAACATTCTACAATTCTCCAATATGCAGTGGTAAAGAAAAAACATTTATACTGATTGAAAAGTTTTTAAGAAAAAGAAAAGAAACGTAGCATATAATGATATTCAAAACAATCCAATTCTTTTTTTTTTTTTTTAATGCTAACAAGTCAGTTCCAGCTAGCAAAAATAAAAACCCGAAAGCAAAGCAGAAACTCTTGCTATATGTAGCACGACCCTCACTGTAATTCGTGAAAAGATTTAGATTAATCATTTCATTACGTGCCTGAATGTAAATGGTTACACTGAAGCATCGCCCTCATTGATATGCAAAGTTATTTACATATAGAATAACCAGAGCATTAGGAATCTTTTCATCTTTTGGGTTATTTTTAGAATATTAGGTTCAGTGTCAAAAGAAAGCAAACTACCTTTCAAAAAAAAAAAAAAAGTATGCGTAACTTGAGACACTAAATGAAGCAAAATCTCCCATATCTGCCAACTCTGCTGTTTTTCGCTGGAGCTTCCTGCTTTTTTAGGTTGTTTCCCTATTTCCCTTCTTAAACAGGATTTCTTTACATTTTTTAAACATATTAAGTTGAAAAAATTTTAAAAGCTGCTATAAGTCTTCGAGAGATCAAATGCGACAAATAAATAAATAAGTAATTTTTTTTTTAACTAAAATTAAAATAAATTGCAAATTTGCTCGAAATCAGAAAACATATTTCACATTATATTTTAATTTAATCAAAAGTACAAACTATCATGTTGGTAATATTTATATTTCGTCCATTATGTCCAAATTAAAATTAATCCTAAAATTGTTTTACTCATTTAAAATTTAAACGTTCTTTTACTTACCTTTTTCCCACTTTTGATGGAAAATGCAATCCTTTTGCATCTCTGTTGGTATTGTTTTTAATTGTTTTCTTTTGCGATTACTATTAAACGTCGTTACGAGGTTAGTAAATAAGATTTGTGTTTATTTTCATTGAAAAAATTTAGATCAGAAATGTTTAAACGAAGTTCTGCGATCATTTTGAGTGCGAGTGTTCACATGTCATTAAGTTAAATGCTGAACGGAATAAAGCTTTATTAAAAATGATTACTCTTATATTTTCAATACTAAATTTATTAGCCTTTTTACTTGTTTTTTTATTTAAAAATTTTTTGGGCTTCCCGAAGAAAAATCCATTGTTTATCTTTATTTCAAAAACGGCGTGTTTTCATTTCTGTCGAGGAAGAAACTTCGTTCGTTTGAAATTTGAAAAAAAAAAAGGTGTAAATCTTTAATTTGATGCGTAGAAAAATATTTACAAATGCATTTTGATGAAAGGGACAATTACGATAAATATTTTCAACAAATAGTTTAATTTTATACGCAATGCCCAGATCATCATATCTACAATATAATAATAATAGAAGAACAGAATAATTCACCGAGCAGACCTTTTTTTTTTTTTAATGAAAAAACGATTCTGATGTTTGCGATCAGAGCAGCACCATTGTTTTTTACAAGAATAACTGTTCTGAAATTAATTTTTAGAAAGTTTTTAGTTAAGTTTAAACGAACTCCTTTTGAAGAGTGTAAAAGTGCTCCTTATCCACACTGAGCAAAGTTTCTACCAGAGACAAAAAATGTGAAAGGACGAAAGAAAAAAAAACTGTCCAGAGGATTATTAGGTTTTTAGCCAATTGATAATGTCAGTACTGTAGTTGATGATATAAAACATTTTTTTTTTAACATTTAAATACAAATAAATATTTTCTTTTGAGCGCATTTCAAACTATTTAAAAGATTCTTAACAAATAGAGGGGGGGGGGAAACACAAGTAAGGATTCTATCGAAAAGTTTTTTTTTTTTTTTTTTATAATTCTATTCATTTTTTTCATTTTTAATTTATTCATTCACTTACCTTGTTGTCGATTCATATTTTATTTGGCTGATACCATGCAAAAGAATATTTTGCTAATCACAAAAATTATAGGATGTGAAACCAAGCGTTGTCCACAATTACAGCATCTTATCTACCATAACTGACATTGGTTCGAAAATTTTTAATCTTTTATTTAAATTTCGACGGTAATATATGATGATGTATCACATAATCATAGTGCTTAAAATATTTGCTTTTTTTTATTCCTCTCTTGTAAGTAATGATTAAGGTACCATGAAAAGAAATCCAACGTTTTTTTATAAACAGTCTCAGAAAAGAAAATTGCCTAATCATATTTAAGATGACACGTTTGGCAAATGAAGCATAGATTCCTCTCTATCGATTTTCCGTTATCCATCATTGATTTTACTTTTCCGATGTGGCATCATCTCATGCATATGCCAGAAAAAGAATTTCAAGAAGAGAATTCTGATAGCGAAAAAAGAAAAATTAAAAACGCAGACGACAAATTTCTTAAGCTCCGAACCATCTCCTACTAACCCAATTTTGCGTGAAGACCTGTTTGCTTCGCTTTGGAAGCGTGGTCTGTGTACCAAGAAGCAGCCGAGCGTTGCAAGGCACGCGACTGGGCTATTCTCCAATGATTGGAATTCTAGATGGGCTGCGCAAGTTTTAACTTACAGAGGAGGCTTTTCATTTCACCTTGAGAAATTTTTTCCCGTGGTTGTTTTTTTTTCTATCTTTCTTAATAATGTTTGAATTCACAAAACATAATAAAAAAAAGTTTTGTGTGATAAAGTTGAAGGAAACATCGAAAGAGGGAAATCACCCCAGCAAAAAAAAAAAAAAAAAAATTCTGCTGAAAATCTGCAAAAATTTAAGCATATTTGGGACATGATTCAAAAAAACTGCAGGATATTTAGAGAAAACTAAAAGAAAAAAATTTTTGGATTTTTTGCGGATTATATTGAAGACAAAATGCAGATTTTTTCTGTCTTCTAAAAGTTTGCAAAATTCTTTAAAGAACCTTAACATAAATAAATAAGTAAATAAAACGCATTTTCAGAAAATTATTTTTAGCTGGGTACTGCAAAAAAAAAAACAAAAAATCGAATTTTATTTCAAATGTCATCAATATTAAAATTAACTTTCATATTTCGTTTTAATTTTTCTGCAGCAAACATTTTTGTTATATTAAGTAACTTAAAATAATTCGTGACGCATTATTTTCACCCATCATGGTATTCGGGTGCAAACTGCCTGCGTGCACCTAATTACCGCCTTTTTATTAACGTATCCTAATTGTTATGTCTTTATTATAGTTATATCCCGTATTACCTAATCAAAATAAAATCACCCGTCTTCATCATAGCATGAAGGGTGCTTATTGCATTTTCATTTTTATTTAGGGTTGCCCATAAATTATGACTCAGTTTTTTCGGCATTTTTACTCCCTATTTTCACAAAGTGTCACACTTTCTCCCTTCATCACATGTCACGGTTTTTTATTAACATATTTTTATTAAAAAAAACATGCTGTCCCACTTATTCCCCCCCCCCTTCCCTGCCCCTTGTCACAGTCACAATTTCACGAACCCCCATTCTCCCTTAAAGCTTGACACCATTTGTAGACGACCCCTTTGGTCGTATGGCTATATTAATTTTCTAGTCTATATCTTATTATTTGTATTGTATATTTATTTTATAGCAAATGTAGAGCTGACTTTCTAACGGTATTCATCTATTTATTATTGTTCTCTTTCTAATTTCAAATAAGAAAAAAAAAACTAAATAATAAATTATTATAACTAACAAAAACCTTTAAAATATAAACAATAACAAAGAATACAACAAAACCTCTCGACAAACAGTACATTACCTCTGTCATGTCGGTAATCCTAGCATTGCTAGAAGTTTAAAATATTCTTTTCACTAATAACAATTTTACTTTGGTAATTATAATGATAAAATTGAATTTTAAATGTTTCGTATGAATAGATAATTTACACTTCAACTACCGTCCTATTAACATAATTCAATAAGTATTCTAGATATATAAATGTTCTTACATAGATAATAGTACATGAAATTCTCAGTTTAACAAGTATGAATAAAAAGCTGATATTTGAAAATTATTCTTTTTCAAAATTAGAAGAAAACTTACATTTGAACCAAAACAACGCACTTTCTTCTGCGTCAAAATCTGCAAAAAAAATTATCAAATTATATCATAACGAATGCACTAAATAATCAGACATATATTGGGTTCCAAACCATATCACTGGCACGATGTACCAGTTACTGGATTTTACTTTCAATTAAGAGACAGGAATTAATTTGAAAAGTATGGTTAATATATTTTTTTCAGGTACTAGTGATCAAAGCAGCATTTTTGTATCAATCGATAACAAATTTTATTTCACTATTTTAAAGACATTAAATTTGATTTAAAAAATCGGAAGACAATTACTTTTTTAACTAAAATTATTATTCAGCTTCAACAATAAAAATAAAATAATGCTGTTTTACGCCTTACGGCATAGAATGTGTTGATAGTGACGTCAGAACATTACCTGGTAACTTCAAATATGAGCCTGGGATATATAGTATAATAATTCCAATTTAATTGACTACGGAAATTTTAAGCACTGTAAAGTTTCATTTCTAAATATCATCAAAAAAAATGTCAATTATTATTACTTTTTGAATAACTTGCAAAGGTAAAAACAAAAAAATTCTTTCCCCGACCAATGCACAATCTAAATCAGTCGGAGCTCGAGGAAAAAGTCGGATATAAGGCAAAACTCAATGTTTTACCTCTGTTTTCCACACGAAATATAATTGTTAAAAATGTTTTCCTGGATACTTACTCAGTAATTAGAATAAATGGAGCCTAGTTTTCACATTTCTTCCTGTATTGAAAGATAACTATCTCACAAAAAACCGTAGCATCTTCAAAAACATGTTTCAGTCCCGCAACAGTGAGTTCTGATTTCACTATGAAATCCAGTATTTTCAACTATTTTGTTTTGAACTGTCTTTTTTCGTGGTAAAAGTTCTTAAAATGAAACACACAGCTTAAAGTGTAGGAACAAATTGCCGTTCTTTTTTCTTCTTACCTTTTAAGCAAACTTATCAAAAAAAAAAAAAATCTCTCAACGGAAATCTGTAGCAGGTACATGCATCCTATTTTTAGGCCGTAACCATGACTTAAAATGTATACGAGTTCAGCTTCTGCAGTATTAAAAATCAACAGAGCTGCAGATATCTCTTTTTTAGGCTTTCGTTTCTTCTTCAGTATTTCTGATGTCCTCATAATTTTGCGCATCATCAATCTCTTCATACTTTGCTTCTAGTGTTACAATACTGTTTGAAGTTAAAATATAAGCAAGTCAAAACCATTTTTTTGTTAATATTCTACTGCAAAATTAAAAACAAGTTGACTTTATGATTAAATTATTAAACAAAATTGCATTTGGCATATTAAAGTCGTTCTAATACATACATAAATTGCAGTCTTGCAGTCAGCTACGAAAAAATTAAACCAAGAGTTCCGTAACTGAAAAATGTGAGTGCGCTCGCTAACTTTTCGTTCCTACACTTTGTGTTTTGATATTATTATTATTATGTATTTTTTTTTTCTCTTATTGTCAGAACTTTGAGTTTTTATTACCAATATCATAAGGCAATTAAACCGTTACGAACGTAACAATAAAACTTCAAACATTTTTGCTATTTTTTGTAATCAAAGAATTCGCATCAAAATTTAGGATATCATAAAGAACATCGAATTATGCAAGAGAAAGAAATGAGGATTTTTATCGAGCCAAATTATAATTATGTGTATTTAAAATTTATTATCACTTCCACAATGTGGAATTGTCCCAGATGAAGATATTTTCTGAAAAATATACTGCACTTTTTTTTCTGCACTTTTTTTTTTCTTTTTCTCTTTTTTAGTAGAAATTAAGCCCCGGTTATAACAAGTACTATGTGGAGGCAAAAACATGTAACAGTACATCAGCCAGATATCTTGTTTGATTATAACAGTGCTCCTCAAATTCAAACTAACTTGTTACTGAAGACACAAGAGGTGACATTGAAACACTAGATCATGTTAATGACGACAGTTGCAAAGTCTGCCGGTGGACAATAATAGTTGGAGAAAAGATAATGTGAGAAATTCCCACGCAACATTAATCGTTTCAGATAAGTTATAAGGTACGTTTATTGAACACAATTGAAGGGCTTGGAGGATGAAGGGACTATGTTACATTTTAAAAAATGAACACCCTGGACAATGGTAAGCAATAGATACTGGTAAGCAAATAAAACTTGGTACATCAAAAAGTAGATATCATTCGACCAACCTCGTACGCACGCTAACGACAACACCGGAAAACAAAAAAGCTGCAACAACTGCAACAATAAAACTTTGAACTTTAATCACCTACAATTTCTGTTTTGTCACATAACCCCCTTCATCTTAAAAGCCCTTTAATTGCAACATGTTCACAAGAGATATATTTGTAGCGCTTATGCGAAAATTGTTCTCTCGTTGAATATCGGAAATGCGCCTTAAGGAGTTAGTCAAGCCAGTGTTTTAATGTTTGGTATCTCCAGTACAAATTCATCTCTTTCAAAAACGGGGTAGAAAAGATATTGATATTTTTAAATGTTACGTTTGAATGTTAAATTATTTTTAAAACAAAATGTCAAACGCTCCAAATTAAAAAAAATTGCACATTTCTTCTATCCCTACCGTCTTTCATTTCATCCTTAGAAAGTTTGCTTTTTATGAAATTGATGACTATAATGATGTTCACTGTTTTCACGTATTTCAATCTTCTGAAATTAATTTTTTTTCTCTAAAAATGTCAAGGAATATTTTCAAGCCGTAAAAAACACCCTAGCTATATCCCTGTATGCTAATGAATGCTTTAATTCTCATTCATCAGAAAAGACCTAAGCAATTATTTAAATATTTCTGTACCTCAAAACCAATTAAAGTAAATCACATTATTAGTATTTTGCAGGAGAGCGCGAACACGTTTGTATACTGTAAGCAAAAGTGAAAAATCGCTCTCTTATAGCACTGGTACTTCATTATAAAGTATTATTTTATAGTATTATGTTGTTTTGGCTCAATGTAGAGTGATATTCCACATACAGTGTATAGTAATAACTTGAACATAGCCATTTTTGGACTTACATTAGTCTGGTTCTTTGGTACAGTTTTTTTCCACGGTTCATTTTTATTTTCCCGCATTAATATAAGAATTTTATAAGTAAAACTCGGAGTCAAATATTATGGAAAATATCATCATAATTTTATTCAAAGAGTACATTGAAAACCGAATCGAATTAGTCATAGCAGCGCGTACTGAATTCAAAAAGACAGGAAGAACCGAACATGAAACATTTCAGGTTTTACAACTTATATGCATAAAATTTTTCACTTCATAATCCATTGTATTCTTACAGAGATCTTTTAAAAGTGAAGTGGAAATGGCGCTTAAACCATTGAAATTGCGTATTTTAAAAAGACGTGACCTTTTTGAAAACAGAAATTCCCAAAACCTGCGCGGCTGTTTAGGGCAATTCTTTTGTGGAAGAGAGGACACCACGTGACAAAATATCTTCTGTCACGGCAGCCATTGTTCTAGTATTCCGGGAGTGCGTGGAAAGCTGTTGGAAAGGATCATAGCAGAGAAAGTTATGATTGGCTGCCAAGAACAGACTGTGATGCCACGAGATTTCTAGGAAAAAATGTTTTAAAATGAATTACAAAGAATAAAGAATGAAAATATACTCAATCTGTCATTATTTTGAGAGTCGAATCTAAATATTTGCTTTTTTGTCTTGTCATATTTTACGACTTTAAAAAATATCTTTTAGACAATTTACAAATACTGTTAAAAAAGAACAATATGAACTAATGATGTTCCGTACTTGAAAAATATCTATTTTTATTTTTCACTTTCATTTTTCAAGTTTAATGCTAACAATTGTTTTTATTCTAATTATTAATGACTTATATTTTTTCTCTGGTATACCATTTTGAAAATGTGTTTTTAAAAATTGCAATTGCTGTTTTTAAAAGGGACTTTTTTTGGCTGCGATCCAAATATTAAAAGAACTTTTTCGTTAGAATTTTGCAATTAATTTTACAGGAAGAAAGCGGTTTGGAAATAATTGTTTCTGGTAAGGATCTTTATTTGTTATTTAGGGAGAGTGCTAAGTATGCGCTACTTAACATCGTCTTTTTTTTTTTTTTTTTTTTTTTTTTTTTTTTTTTTTTTTGAGGAAGCATGTGCAAATAATTCGATTGATTCTTTGATGCAGGAAAACTTTTTAGCGAGCCGCTTTAGCGGGGAGTAATTTGTTGGAACTTTCCTTGGTACTTTAAAGGAGAGCCGCCTTGGCGGCGAATAGTTTATTGAAGCTTCCCTCGCTACTGTAAAGGCGAGCCACCTTGACGGCGAGTAAACTGTTTAAACTTTCCACATTACTTTAAAGGCGAGCCGCCTTGGTGGCGAGTAGTTTGTTGAAACTGTCCTCGCTACTTTAAAGGCGAGCCGCCTTGGCGGCGAGTAGGTGATTGAAACTTTCCTCACTACTTTAAAGGCCAGCCGCCTTGGCGGCGAGTAGTTTTCTCAAACTGCCTTCACTACATTACAGCCCGTGCAACGCCGGGCCACGCAGCTAGTATATATATTGTCCTAAAGTCTTAAGTTTAAAGTTAAGTTAAATTAAAGTATTAAGTTAAAATAAAAAATAAGATACACGTTTCCTACTATATTATAAAAATCTAATAATGGTGTTGCAGCAAAAAAGAAATCGTTGGAACGTTTTAAAAGTCGGGCTCAATATAAATATCGACATTTAAAATTTCAAGCAAAAATTGAAATAGATCCAATACTTTGCAATAGGTCAAGAAAACGGAGTGAATATAGACCTCCATTGGTGAGAAGTATTTTGACGCTTGAGATTTTAGCACGATCGCCATGTTTTGGGAGTTATCGTTTGCTTCTGGCAAAATTCGCTAGGCCAAAAAAAATTTGGAATTCAAAATATATTATTTTCAGCTTGGTATTGAAACGCTGCATTTACTGTTGGCATCAACTTAATTTTCAAAAGATATATCTATTCCTCACTATGTATGCAAAATAATACGTGAGTACGTTAGTCTGCAAAAAGTAGCGTGAGTGAATAAAAAATAAGTTAAGATATATTCATACGAAAATAATGGTTTTCATGGTTCATGGTGATGTCATCTTTATCACCCTCTACCTATTCGTCTAAATCTGATGATATATGAAAATTCTCTACAGCTTTTTTCCAATGTTACTTTTGACTTCCAATTAATTTCTGTGACGAGAGAACGTGTCTTACTGCTCAGTGATTTTTTTTTAAGATACATAAGGCATAATTTTTAAAATTATTTTCTCTCTGCTACGGATTTACTTTGAATGCTAGCTGAGGCTGCAGAATTTGTAGTATGGACAAAATTTATATCGCATGCAGCAGTAATAAAATCGAGATGATTTGTTGTATAAGGCAAAAGCCACTTGCAGAAAATTATTTTTCCCTAAAATAGTGTAATGCTAAACGGGTTGACAATTGTCAATATAAACAAAGATCAAACTTGGTTAGGTTAATATATAAGCCATACGTTACCATAGCTTAGGTAGATTATTGCAACTCACATTACGAATGTAATCTCAATGAGAGAACATCTCCATCTAGCTCGGTAATGGCAGTTCCGGATTGATGAGCCAAAACCAAAAATGTAACTGAAAGCTCTGGAGGTTGTAACCGGGCTGTTGGTACATGCTTGTACTGTACGTTAATGTATGTTCTGATAGCTTACACATTCCCGTCAGGGTCAGAGGTAACATTTGAATGGAAAAATTGCCAGCTAAAAAGTGGCAACGGGAGAATTTTTTGTAAATTTCTCCTTGCAAAAAGTAGCATCTGAACGTCCTCTTAAATATGAGTGTCTATGGATGATGTCAAGAATGAGTTTTACTTGATGGAAGAGTTGACAATATTCGTATAGTAATAGCTAAATCATATCGTTTGAATTAATAATTTGCACTCTTTATAAGCTATAATGTTTTGAAACACTTTTCCCATCGTAGATATTTTGACCAGAATCAGCCCTAATATCGTATGACAACCCTACATCTGGATGCTTTTCACTTAAAAAATGTTAAATCTTTAAAAACTTAAGCTCCCACTGTGAAACTTATCGTAAAGCTTGAAACGGTATCTTTCCAAAGCGATTCTAAAATTACCTCGAAGTTTTTACCAGTAGGAAAACGAAACTCCGTCTTAGCAGAAGATAGAAAGGGGAGAAAAAAAGAGGGAGGGGAGATTGGTCATCTTGTGTTGAATTAATAGTGGAAGGAACATCTCTCTTCAAAACATGTTTGTTCTCAAGGCCAGTGGAGTAATTCTATTCATCGATCTTTGATGACAAATCATTACAGCAGTGTTTCCTTGCACAGCGTGATTCCATTATCTGGACAAGGTCAAGTGGTAAGATGGTCAAATAAAGCAGGATTCCCGATTTCGTTTTTATGCCCAGTTATGTTATTAAGATCGTGACGTTTGATGTTTGCACATAATCTTCTTTCGCAGTAAAAGACTCCAGAAAATTGGAAGATATGTTGCCCTTGAGGGAGGCATTGTTTGGCGTGATAAATAGATCAAACTAGTTTTGCATTCCATCGTTGTTTCAGTGTAGGGGAAAGTGGGGCAAAACATCGAACTGAACCCTCTCGTTTTTACTTAATACATTCTACTGGCTTATGAAAAGAATGTCAGTTCTCAAAAAGCCAACACAAAAGTAATTTTAGCTTGTTTAGTGTATGTCGGAAATGTAGTTTAGGTGTGAAACTTTTTTGATTTTTTTTTTTTTTTTTTACTTTTTGTCTGATTGTTTTGGTGATAAAGATTCTATATAGTGACACAAAGACAAATACTTTATCTCAGTAAATCCATGAATTTACAGTATTTAGCGTTATATTTTAGTATAGTAATGAAATTCTACGCTTTGTGTTCTAGCCCTAGATTCTAATCATGAGAACTGTTTCTTTTCCAGTTCAATTGTCATTTTGCAATGATTGAAAAGAATGAGAAAAAAAACAACAATAAAATAACTATGTACATCAACTCTTCCAAACTTAAACTCATAATATTTATTGCCTTTCAAACGCATAAGGAAATGTGCTGATTGGTTTTTATCGTAGATATACACAGCAAATGTATACTGTGAAATTGTGTGCTAAAAATATATGAATAATAGTAGCAATAATAATGGAAATCAAGAAAGAGTTATAGTCAATATTTCCTGAATAGTTCCGACTAAACCTCCATAAAATGATATAGTGGAGCACATCACATCAAATTCGCACAGGCCCGTCATTTCAAAGTTTTCCAAGAGAAGGGAGCAAAAGTTATGTACTCAATGCATTTTATAGGGGAAAAAGCAACAAAATACATATCAAGTACCTAATTACATTATGCTATTAAAATCTAAGGGGGGCAACTGACAATTCTGTCCTTGATTGCTCAACTGACGTGACTGAATTCTAAGCTAACATGTCTGTAACCTCTGGGCTTCTACTCTTAAACGCTCTTCTTTATCCTAAATTTTCTAGTTACCAAATTAAGTCCAGTCCCGATCACTAACGTTAATAGAGGTTCTTCTTTTTCTTCTTCTTCACTCACTCACTCACTCCAGGGTTCTCCGTACCTACCACTGTACGTAGTTAAAACTCTTGGATGAAGCCCGGAAGAGCGCTTTGTTTTCTGATCCAGACCAGGAACCGAGCAATCCCTGGTTCTGCATCGTCAAGTGTATTGATTCAGAACGGGTACTTCCAGGACTTAGTGGCCAAAAACATATTTAACGCGTCCCACCCACCGTAAGTAAACACGGTGGATCTTCAATCATCTGAGATCGAGCCCGGGATATTCTGGTTACCAGTCCGATGCCTTGTCTATCAGGCCACCACGGTCCTTTCTTCTTCTTCATAAACTCTACTGCCGATTCATAGACAAAACTGTCTTCGTCAACCTTCCTAAATCTAGATCTATTTGACGCAAAACGCCTCCATCTGTTTTTACGCCTAGATTCTTAGGGTATTTTTCTGAATTATCCATCTATCTTGTAGGTCGTCTACCTTTCATGCTCATTCCCTCTGGTTTTTGAAATGACATTTGCTTCAATAGGTTTTCATTCGCTGACGTTAACTATGGCCTAGCCATCTTAGTTGAGAGGCTTTAGCTACTTCAACTACAGTAGGTTCTCTACATTTCTGCTGTAGATGAAAATTGCCACTAAAGACGGTATCACACAAAGGAAAATTCGTTCAACCCTACTTCCAATTCAACCGCAACTTCAACTTTTCATTCAACTACCCGCCAGAAAAAGCAAAGGACATGGATGTTTTCTAGCCAGAGTTGACTGGAAAGTAGAAATTGCGGTTGAATTGGGAATCGCGTTGAACGAATTTGCTTATGTGTGATACGCCTTTGTTCTCCAGTTCGGCTGCAGTATAAACTTGTTATCAATGATTGTAAAATTTCACGTCATTCAGCTTTTACAGCTAATGCAGCCTAGCAGTTTCAAAGAGTTTTCCTAAACTCAAAACTTTGCAGTTTGCGGTACTATGTATAAACTGCTCTGAAAAATGTACAAGGCATTAAACGATTGATGTGTAAGTCATAGTATCTTGGGAGAAAGATCTAGGAAAAGAGTGCACCAAAACATCATCTGTACCAATATTAATAATGAGGTCGAATGTCATGTCTGTTACTATTTCCCGTTGTTTTCCACCAGACGCTCGAGAAAAAACTAATATCCTCCAACATCTGTAACAACAATCGATGTAGATTAAAAACTTTGTTTAAATCCGAACGGTAGTCACGAATTAGAATTACACGGCCTTCCTGGCCACTGGTGCCACGACTTGTGTTTGCAAAATTGACATTTCGATTTACCTGTTCAAACAAAGCTGTCCGTTAGCTCACTGTTACACGAGTCTGCTGCTTAGTTGAAAAGATGAGTTTCGAAGAGCTGGATATTTTGCCAATAACTGGAGTATTTGACAGATAAGGGGCCAGTTATTTGATGTAAGTTGTTGCTAAAATTTTATACACTTTATAAGTGCGATATATACTTAATGAGTCAACATAAGTGAAGGTTATTTTTCTTTCTTTCTTGCTTTCTTTTTGAAGACTGCTTGTCTGTAAGATCTAGTTTTTGTTGCGATTGATCTAAATCTGTTCTTAAATATTTATTTTGAGTTTCTTGTTACGCTCCGAATTACGGAAACTTATTTTGTCACTGAATAAAATAAACGCTTTTTTTTAATACTTTTATTGTACTTGATCTGTCCTGATATCAGTTTGTGTGGAAAAGCTTTTTACTGCCATACTAAGCACAAAGACCGTACCTGCATTTCTTAACAAAATTGAGCTATTTTCATCAGGTGGTACTTTTGTGATGTATTGTATCGAAATACAATATTTTATGGTCATTTATGAATAGGAAGTGTTTTTTAAAAAGTTCTGAAAAAGTTGTATCTGAATTAAATGTAACTCAAATCTTTAACAAGAAGTTCTGTCAAGAACTAAACGAGCCTACTTTCCCGTACATCGACATCGGCATTCTAGCATCTGATCATTATTCTCTTGATCATCTGAGACTAAACATTATGTCAAACATGACTTTTTAGCACTTAAAGCTGATTTCTAAAAGCAAAATATACCCCTCTCATCAGATGAAATAGACACATAAAAAGTAAATAAATGAATAAATGAAGTTTTGTCGCACCTTTTAAAGAATGTAACTGTTACAGTTCTTCCGTAGAAAAATTCCTCAATCGTTTTCAAAAAAAAAAATAAAAGTACAAAGTACATCAAAACACATTTTATCAAAGAAAGGAAAAAAAAACTCGTCCGTCGATAAAATGTCTCGATTTTCACTTTTAAACCGTTGCCAGTTGTTAAATATAAATAAAGAATAAAATGCCCTCGTGAATGAAACACTTTTGTTACAAAAAAAAAATCGTCTGCCAAAAAAAATAATAGTAATAAATAAAATAACACAAATGAATAAATAAACAAAAAATCGTCTGCACAGTCAGTCATTTTTTTCTGAGCCTGCATTTCCGCCATGTTTGTGGAGTCGGAGTCGGAATCAGAGTCCTCACAGAAGATTATTCAGAAAAGTACTTTACAAACATTATTTATCAAAACCATTTTTTTACAAAGTTAATTTGAAGGAAATCCGACTTTAAGTTCCAGGATCAACATTCAACTTAAATTCTCCGTAGGCGCTAATGTTAAATTTTTTTCTGAACGGTTCAGTACTGAAAGAAAAATGGTTCAAACCAAAAAGCGAAATAAGGGAATGAACCTCTCCGAGATCTTTCAAACAAAAAAAAGTTTATTCCATTCGGATGGTTCACTCAGAAGTTATTAGGTGGGGAAAGGTTGCTTGAACGGTTCAATGTTGAACGAAAAAATGTTCAAATTGAAAATTTAAATACTGTAATGAAGTATCCTTGCTGAGATCCTTCGAACAAAAAAAAAGTTTATTTAAATCGGACTGTTCACTCAAAAATTATTAGGGGTGACAGCTTGCTTGAGCGGTTCAATGTTGAACGAAAAATTGTTCAAATCGGAAATGTAAATACGGGAATGAAATATCCTTGATAAGATCTTTCGAACAAAAAAAAGTTTGTTGAAATCGGACTGTTCACTCAAAAGTTAGCATTGCGGGACAGGTTGTTTGAACGGTTCAAAGTTGAACCAAAAATTGTTCAAATCGAAAAATCAAGTATGGGAATGAGTTGTACTCGCCGAAATCTTTCCAACAAAAAAAAGTTTGTTCAAATCGGAATGTTCATTCAAAAGTTATAAGGGGGGAAAGGTTGCTTGAACGGTTCAATGTTGAACCAAAATTGTTCAAATCGAAAAATCAAGTATGGGAATGAGTTGTAATCGCCGAGATCTATCCATCAAAAAAAAGTTTGTTCAAATCGGAATGTTCATTCAAAAGTTATTAGGGGGGAAAGGTTGCTTGAACGGTTCAATGTTGAACGAAAAATTGTTCAAATCGAAAATGTAGATACAGGAATGAAGTATCCTTGAAAAGATCTTTCGAACAAAAAAAAGTTTGTTCAAATCGGACTGTTAACTAAAAAGTTAACATCGCGGGACAGGTTGTTTGAACGGCTCAAAGTTGAACCAAAAATTGTTCAAATCGAAAAATCAAATATGGGAATGAGCTGTACTCGCCGAGATCTTTCCAACAAAAAAAAGTTTGTCCAAATCGGAATATTCATTCAAAAGTTATTAGGGGGGGACAGACAGACAGACCGACCGACAGACCGACAGACCGACACACAAATTCCCCATCTCAATACCCTACTTTCAAATTTTTAATTTTTCGATATTCATTTTACCTTTTTTTTTTTAACTTGGCGATATTTTTTTGGACTTGGCGATATTTTTTTTAACTTGGCGATATTTTTTGGACTTGGCGATATTTTTTAGATGCATTAAGCCAATTTTAATACTTTTTTCGTCTTTCTTTTATTTTTAACGGGAAAGTAGGCTAAAAAGCAATATCTCAGTTTGAGCTAGACTGCAAATAGCACTTTTGTGCTTAGCACAGCAGTATAATCGTTGCCAAAAACAAAAGTGAATAAAAGAATTTTTTAAGGTAATTGGTATCGATAAAGTAATCATAAGGTAACTTCAGTCATCAATAATCATTCAAGTTGAAAATAAAATAGTTTGCACTTTTCCTTCGCTGTGAATTCACTTCACTTTGACCAAATCAATGAGCCTCTAGCTTTCATTTGTGAATTTTAAATAGCGAATGGCAATTGACTTTACACCAAGCTAAGCGTATTACTAAGTTAAAATCATCGAGACATTAATATACATCGATGGTTGAGGTAAACGTCGAGGTACACGTTTCGCACACTCCATTTTTGCTTAGGACTCTTGGTTAAACCAGGCAACGAGGGATTGACACAGTGTCACAACAAAAACCACTCCTTCTCGTTCTTGAAGATAAGGACTCTAATGTGTGAATATATTCTTTAAATGTTGCAGTAGGTTCTTTGATTGTAGGTCCTTTTGCCAAGTATCATTTAAGCATATATATTTTTAATAGTTTAATAAAAATGGTGTAAATCCTAAAAATTCAATTATATTTAGTCATGTACTTACATTTGAATTAGAAAGGAAGATCTGGTTATTAAAATTTCAAAACTAAGAAAAAAAAGAATGTTTCGAATTTAAAGTGTAAAATATGAATTTAGATTGCTATACTACCGCTGAACATTAAATGTTAAATGTTTTGAACATATTTGAATTTGTTCTTTTTACATATTTTTTCGGGTTATGATATAGCCACAAAGTGAATAGATATATCAAACGCGAAGCCTCTGCCAGTCTTATTGCTGTTCTAAACTTCCACAGTGAAATTAACCAGCTAAAAATGAATTTCCTTCCATTTTGGGTCGGTGAAAGAAACAGGGTGGCCTTAGGCAGTGAGCATTCTCTCGCTAAATTTTTCGCTGGTGATCATTAAGATTGTCTTGATGTACTGTTGGCATTCTTAGCTCTTTTTACAGCAGAAGGTTAAAAAACAAAAAACAAAAAGAATCCCCCACATTTTATTCTACCCATGTGACCTTGAGCCTTGTTGAATTATAGGGTGAGCTAGTTTTCCGCAGATGAGCAACGCCAGTGGCTTATTGTGATTTCCAGAAATTAAATTACTTTTGCTGATACAGATCCTGCATTTTTGAACTAATGAGGCTTAAAGCATAGCATTTGGTGTAATTACCGTGTAATTTTCTGACCACAAAATAGGTTTTTCTCGGACGTTACACAAAGCTTCGTAATTAAACGACATTCTTTTGAAAAATATTTCAGTTACCGAGCACGCTTTTTAAAATGCATGCCTGTAATTTAATCTAGAGAAAAAAAAAACGCAACGCAAGCAGCGGTGCAACCTATTCTTAAATGAAATGAAATTTTGATTATCATTAAATGTACTAGCCTCAGTGGCATGCATCTCAATTTAAAAGATGAAATTGTGTGACAAAATTTAAAGCATTTTGTTGCAGTGATCTTTGTTGTTTAAAAACGGGCTTATCCCGATCGTTAAGGTGCCGAATTCGTGACAGAAGGGTCGGGTTCAATACCGGCAGGTTGAAGACCCTCCATGTGTGCTACTGGTCACTGCTGCACGTTAAATCAACACAAAGTCATCTAACTTCCCTGTTCCCTTAATTCTGTAGAGATAGCTTAAGGTCAATCAACAAATATAATAATCCCTTAATTCTGGAAACACAACATATTAAATTACTTTGAAGCAGGCCCGTCATTTCAAAATTTTCCAGGGAGGGATCAAAGGCTGCAAACCCAATGCAAACTTCATTAGAAAACAACAAAAACCACGCCCACTTATATGTAAATACATTGATTTCTCAAAACTAAAGGGGTCAATTTGACCCCTCTAAATGACAGGCCTGCTATGAATGCTTACGCTCTTTTTCGGCTCCGACAGTAGCGTGCATGAGACTCGATTCTCACTGCTAAACATTTAACAGAAGCAGACGGTTCCTACCGAATTAGTTCATTGAGTTAGATTTCTTCTATGAGCTATTCTGTAAATCCACATAAATAAAACAAAGAATATGTATGTTTATGTGTGTGTGTGTGTGTGTGTGTGTGTGTGTGTACCTTATACAAATCCACAGTTTACGTCAGATCTGGACGAAATTTGGCAGGGAGATACTTGGGCACCCGAGAAGGATCATAGGGTGATTTTTGAGCGGGAAAAAAAGTACCGATCCGTTCGAATTTCGAATAAAGGTCTTCAAAATGGCTCTTTCTACTTCAAAATGGCTCTGTCTAGCTAAATACTTATCGGATCTTCTCGATCTTGGTCTCATTCGAAAGAACGTAAAAAATACCTTTTACAAAAGTTTCTTCCGAAAGTTTTCAAAACGACTAATCGATATCTCCACCCTGAAAAAAGATATGGGCATTTTTAAATTTGGAAAAAAAATATCCATTTTAAATTGGAACTAGCTGCGTGGCCCGGCTTTGCACGATCTAACTTAAAAATAAAAATTATGTCAAGTGACACGTGTCTAAAGAAGTCCCGATTGATTTCTAACTTAAACTTTCCCCACACGCAGAAAAGCTGAAAAAACATAACTTTTTGAATCGATTTGAGCCTTGAACATTTAATACGAAATGTGGAAATGATCTTAGCAATTCCAACTATCTGGCAGAGTGTTGAGTTGATACACTAAATACTCGATTGGATTGACGAAAGCCTTCGAAAATGGAGTTTTAAATTGAAATTACAAAGCCAGAATCAGGTCTAAAATTGAAATAAAAAACTAACTACCCATCTGATTTTGTTGAAACTGGTCTCTAAACCTTCCCAGTACCGAAAGGAACAAACGGTGAAAATTTCAGCCAAATCTCCCGGGTAGTTTCTGAGATCTTAGGAACACACACACACACTCACACATATACCCATATACACATTTACCAACATTCATTTTTATAGATATAGATATATAAAAATCGTCTGCACTAGCGTGAAAGAAATTAAATTAAGGCCCCTATATATACGAGCCGGCGCATCAAGATTAAGTTTCACCACTTTGGATCCAGCGCGTGTTTGTGTGTTTGGGTGGTTGTCTTTTCTGGCCAGTAATCGCGTTTTGGTAATTTTTCACTGTGAGTAATTATTAGCGGCACGTGGATTTGGCAAAGCTTAGCAATGTGCCAAAACTTTTTTCTGGTAACCCTACTCCGCAACAATGAAAATTTGAAAGTAAAAGTTAAGGAATTGGATCCAAAGTGGTGAAACTTAATCTTGATGCGTCGGCCTGTCTATATAGCGGCTCTAAATTAAATAGGGTGAAATAAATTATTAATGAGAAAAAGGTGTTGCCATTTTTTCTTGAACATAAACAAATAAAATTCTTATTCATTTTTAGCCTACTTTCCCGTTAAAAATAAAAGAAAGACGAAAAAAGTATTAAAAGTAGCTTAATGCATCTAAAAAATATCGCCAAGTCCAAAAAATATCGCCAAGTTAAAAAAATAAAAAGGTAAAATGAATATCGGAAAATTAAAAATTTGAAAGTAGGGTATTGAGATGGGGAATTTGTGTGTCGGTCGGTCGGTCGGTCGGTCTGTCTGTCCCCCCCCCCCTAATAACTTTTGAATGAACATTCCGATTTGGACAAACTTTTTTTTGTTGGAAAGATCTCGGCGAGTACAGCTCATTTCCATATTTGATTTTTCGATTTGAACAATTTTTGGTTCAACTTTGAACCGTTCAAACAACCTGTCCCGCGATGCTAACTTTTGAGTGAACAGTCTTTAACAGACTTGTAGAACAGTCAGTTAACAAACTTTTTTTTGTTCGAAAGATCTTTTCAAGGATACTTCATTCCCGTATATACATTTTCGATTTGAACAATTTTTCGTTCAACATTGAACCGTTCAAACAAGCTGGCACCCCTAATAACTTTTGAATGAACAGTCCGATTTAAACAAACTTTTTTTTTGTTCGAAGCATCTCGGCAAGGATACTTTATTACCATATTTAAATTTTCAATTGGAACATTTTTGGTTCAACATTGAACCGTTTAAACAACCTTTCTCCACCTAATAACTTTTGAGTGAACCGTTCGAATGGAATATTTTTTTTTTGTTCGAAAGATCTCGGCGAGTACAGCTTATTCCCATATTTGATTTTTTGATTTGAACAATTTTTGGTTCAACTTTGAACCGTTCAAACAACCTATCCCGCGATGCTAACTTTTGAGTGAACAGTCCGATTTGAACAAACTTCTTTTTGTTCGAAAGATCTTTTCAAGAAGTACTTCATTCCCGTATCTACATTTTCGATTTGAACAATTTTTCGTTCAACATTGAACCGTTCAAACAAGCTGTCACCCCTAAAAACTTTTGAATGAGCAGTCCGATTTAAACAAACTTTTTTTTGTTCGAAGCATCTCGGCAAGGATACATCATTACCGTATTTAAATTTTCAATTTGAACACTTTTTCGTTCAACATTGAACCGTTCAAGCAACCTTTCCCCACCTAATAATTTTTGAGTGAACCGTCCGAATGGAATAAACTTTTTTTTTGTTTGAAAGATCTCGGAGAGGCTTTCCCATACATTCCCATATTTCGCTTTTTGATTTGAACCATTTTTCGTTCAATATTGAACCGTTCAGAAAAAAAAAATTAACATTAGCGTCTACGGGGAATTTAAGTTGAATGTTGATCCTGAACTTAAAGTCGGATTTCCTTCAAACTAACTTTGTAAGAAAATGGTTTTGATAAATAATGTTTGTAAAGTACTTTTCTGAGTAATCTTCTGTGAGGACTCTGATTCCGACTCCGACTCCGCAAACATGGCGGAAATGCAGGCTCAGAAAAAAAATTACTGACTGTGCAGACGATTTTTTGTTTATTTATTCATTTGTTTTATTTTATTTATTATTATTATTATTTTTTTTTTTGGCAGACGATTTTTTTTGTAACAAAAATTTTTCATTCACGAGAACATTTTATTCTTTATTTATATTTAACAACTGGCAACAGATTAAAAGTGAAATTCGAGACATTTTATTGACGGACGAGTTTTTTTTTTTTTTTTTCTTTCTTTGATAAAATGTGTTTTGATGCTCTTTGTCTTTTATTTATTTATTTATTTATTTTATTATTATTATTGTTATTTTTTTTTGAAAACGATGGAGGATTTTTTCTACGGAGGAACTGTAACAGTTACACTCTTTAAAAGGTGCGACAAAACTTTATTTATTCGTTAATTACTTTTTACGTGTCTATTTCATCTGCTGAGAGGGGTATATTTTGCTTTTCGAAATCAGCTCTAAGTGCTAAAAAGGTATGTTTGACATAATTTTCAGTCTCAGATAATCAAGAGAATAATGATCAGATGCGAGAATGCCGATGTCGATGTACGGGAAAGTAGGCTCGTTTAGTTCTTGACAGAACTTCTTGTTCGTACTGCGTTCTAGCAAACTATTGACTTTAATTTAATCGGAATTTTTATATACACGCGTCACTTGACATGACGTTTTTCCTCAAGATAGATCTCGTGCAGAGCCGAGCCAAGTAGCTAGTAGTTAATATACGTATTGAATGCATTAATACTTAGTTCAATCATCTTCTGTTGGTTTTTCCTATGAATTTTCTCTCTCTCTCTCTCTCTCTCTCTCTCTGTGTGTGTGTGTGGTGTGTGTGTGTGGTGGGTGTGTGTGTGGTGTGTGTGTGTGTGTGCGTGTATGTATTACAAAATCTTCCGAACTATAATTCTCGAAGTTAACTGGAATCACCCGCATTGAAGCTTCTAGTTGTTAACAGGAAAATAAAAACTATTACTTCCACTACGACACGTAATATGTGACGAAACATTTTCACGGTACGAAAGACGAATAAAGCATTTAAAAGTTTTGATTTTTGTGAAAACTTAAAGCGTGACGCTCATGTTTTTCTACCCCGGCGATAGAGCGTGTAAAACCGTAACCGTGATCGCCCTTGCAACAGCTTCACTTGACGTGTATGGTTTTATCAAAGTAAAATAAAAGAAAACAAAAAACTCCGCATAGTTGGAAGCCAACAGGATACACAGCATTCATACAAATGCTGATGTATTTATATAACAATTTGTTGAGTGATCGTTGAATTTCAGCTGTCATTTTCTCTTCTCTAAAAAGGCGAGTCAAATATAAAAGTCTTCGAGGAAACAGTGACACCTCATATGCTGACAAAGCTTATAAATTGTTTTTGCATTTCGTCGATGTTTCATAATGTTACTGCTATAGATGTTACGTTTTTTCTCAAACCTCTATCCAACCAATTGATTTGCATCTTAAAATTTAAGAAAAAAATTATCTAAACAATTTTTTAATTGTTGATGCGTAGTAGAAATTTAACTCATTAACTTCTGCAAATTCATCACAAGTAGGGGAGCGTGTTGTAAAGTGAGATAGAGGGGCATAGCGATGGTGACGGACATAGTCAAACATATAGCTGATATGCAGTATCCCTGCGTAATTTTGCTTTTTTATCGTTGTATTTATACTTTACATATAGCTGATTTCTAGACAAAAATAAGTATCTGTAAAGATCAAGGAATATAATAATACAAGTTATTTTCTAACATTTTACACATATTGTAATATTTTGGGGTTTAACAAAAATAATTCGAGTTATTATAAAATTATAAAATTTTAGCAATTAAAGTTTTAAATATTAATTGAGATCGGTCCAGAGAGGGAAGTGTAAGTAGGGTAAAATAAATGGGTCAAACGAAATATTTCACTTCTTTTACTTGTTTACACATTTATTAAATCACTCGTATTCATTTAATTAATATATTTATTTACATTCCTTCTTTTATTAGTTCTCTTATTTGCTCCTTTATTACCTTATTTTCTTATTCATTCAGTATTTTATTCAGTCATTTATCAATGGTCATATTTTATCTAATTTAATTATGCACTTTTTTATTTATTCATTCATTTAATAAAAAATAGTTTAATGGGAAAGTATTTTATTTTTCAGTTTGCCCCATACATGGTTCCAAGTGAAAATTTTCCACTTTTTTCTTTCGGAGAAAAAATTTTTATTTTAATATAGTAACTTAAAATAATATCGTCCAGCAAGGTGTGGTAGACGTTAATGTCTATTTTTTCCAATTTAATTCTTGTATCATTTATTTTTCATGGCTTATTACAAGTTTATCGTAGTTTATAGATGAATATGCATCTTAGTTGCTATATTGGGATATATTTTTAGAAGAATAAAATTTCTTGCTACCTATTATCTATAGTTTTATCTAAGTTACTTAAGGTAGTAGTCTGGTAACTTATGCCTATTTTCACGGCTTTTTTGGAGGGTGGTTTTTTATAGGAAAATAGAAGTGAATCTTCTTGAACATTAAGAGTGTTTTTATTTACATATTGAAGATATAAAAAATTATTTATTTGAAAAAATTTAATAGTTTTTTACTATTATTATTGCCCCTCGAAGTTGGAACCTCAAAAAAAAAAACGCGCGTGGGTGGCCCGGGTGCTTTTGGCTCTTGATGTCATCTGAAATCAAATATTCTTGATTATTCTTAAGCTATAGATGTGTCATTCTGGTCGGAACTAGTGAAGTTAAATTTCAAGGGTAAATAATAAAATGGCGGACTTTGAAAAAAAAAAGTCCTTTTATTTTAGCAAAGAAAGGGTTGTAAAATAAAAAGTTAGGGGTGAAAACAATTCTCGTTAGTTCCGACGAGAACTATGAGTGTGTAGAACAGCCTGTTAAAGTTTGAAAGCAATCGGTTCAGTAGAAAAAAAGTTAGGACCCGGGCCGACCAGAAAAACAATGTTTTGAGAAAAACGCGTTTAAAGTTTAACAACAAACTCCGAGGCGCTCTAGGAAACTCATTATAACTCCCGAAATATTTCGAATTTCTGTCTGAAATGTTTTACAGTATATTCTTAAGACATTGTACTTTCAAATTAAGCAAGAAAAAATTCGATTTTTTGAATCCAAGTTACCAGACTACTATTTTAAAGGTTAGACTCTGAGGCGCTCTAGGACACTCGTTCTAACTCCCGAAATATTTCGAATTTCTGTCCGAAATTTTCACAGTATATTCTCAAGACATTGTACTTTCAAGTTAAGCAAAAAAAAAATTTTTCTATTTTCTGAACCCAAGTTACCAGACCTTAACATCTTCCCTCAAAATTTTCAGCGTATGCTCCCTTTTTTTTTTAATTTGCGTGCAATATGCATTGTGTTACTTTTATCACTATAACACAGACAAGCACGAACTTATAGGAAGTGAAATGTTTGGAAATTATGCCGCTTACAATTCATAACGTTACTAAGCTCTCATAATAGAATTAAAAAAAAAAACTACTCGAGGAAAATGAATGAAGGTGTTGACTGCCACTATAATTTCTTAAGGATACGAAATATAAATGAAAGAAGGTAAACAGAAATAATTTTTCAGTTTTGACAAAGTTACAAGTTTGGTATTCTTTGTGACCTCATTCCTTTAATTAAATTAACTGTCCTGTAACGAAAAACCTATTGAAATAGTCCACTTAAAATGTTAATTTAGTCACAAGATTCAAAATATGAAATTATTTGAAAATGATTGTTGCACTATTATTTTGATCTAACGATGTAGCTACTGAGATAGACTTTTATCAATGAAATACGTTAAGATTCCTTTTGTAATAATCTTTAATGTATAAATTTATTTAAAAAGTGTCATCTAAACAAATAAATGGGTACATTACACACCGAGAATGAAAGGGGCACTTTTTAAAATGGATTAGCATTAAAGTCCCATAGACTTTTTTTAAAAAAATGCCCCTTTCATTCTCGGTATGCGATATAACTATTCAATAAAGTTTTGCTTTCAAATTAATTTCACAATATCGTACTATCATAAAATTTCACGCCATTAAGGCAATAAGGACAACAAATCCAGCTAACGTGAGAAAATTTATTCATTAAGTTTTGATTTCATTGCGCTCTCATGAAATATTTCGATTTGAATAATCCACATTTTTTGCTAACGTGCTTTGCACTGCATTCATTCGAAAGTCATGCAAGCCCGTGCAATAAAACTTAATTTGTGACATCACAACTTTCTAACGGATCCCCTTCACCGATCAAGTGAACACCGATTTCACCCTCATCCTCACCGGGCATGATAATTATTTGATTTGCATGGGTTGTGGAGAAACAGATTCTTGATCTTTAAGATAGTGCTTACCCTAATTCTCTCCTTACCTGTCGGGATCCTTAAACGGGGGCAGGTTGATCACATTCGCATTTACGTACATCCGAAGATAGTAATGGAGCCTGGTGCCTACTAGGAAATTCTCTTTATCTGTCGAAATGCAATAGCTTTAAATGAAGGTGAGCAGGAATTTTACTTTGTACTTTTCTGCACAGTAAAAAATGAATGTTGTTTTTAAAGTATAATACAGCTAATTTTATTGTAATAAACTCTAAAAAGTGCTAATTTTACAGTAATAAACTGCAAAATTTCTAACTTTGCAGTAAGAAACTGTAAAATTGCTAATTTTACAGTTTATTACTGTGCAGCTTACAGTTTTAAATTGGAACCTCGACTGCCAGTACTATACTATCAAAAACTACAGTTCATTTTTTACACTGTACTATATTTTAACTGTGTTTCTATTTTGGTCAAATGAGGAAAAACTAAGAAAGTGCGAAAATAAATAAATTAATTGAATTATATTAAGATCTAAGATCACGTTCTGCGCCAGTCCTTGTCTGGTGTTTCTCTCTTTGCGTACTGATTTTAATTTCTGTGCAAATAATGAACTGAACCTTTTTTTTTTTTTTTGCAGTCTTTTGAAAAGACGTAATTGTTCTTCTTTCTACTTTTTGGCGTGTAATTAAAAATCGAATTGTTTCAAAATTATTATTATATAATTCTTCAGAAAAGTTAGTGCATTAATTACCCTTTTGTTCTACCGGACGATGCCTGATGTATAGAAATAAAAATAAATAAAAGCAACCCAGTGAGCTATTTTTTGCTTTCCCACTTACCTGCGCATCAGAACACCATAATTTCTCTTCTGGTATGTGTGTGTGTGAGTAATTCATAGAACATTTTTTTAAAGCTTCACGCGACGAACAGATTCCGTACAGAGCTTTATTACTTACACCAAAAAAAAAGGTCAACCTTGAAATCAGTAGAGCAGGGTTGGGTTGACACTGGCTGAATTTTATTGACTTTTTCCGAAGGTATATAACTGCTGCAGCTGATGTTACACTCGTTTGAACGCAATGAGTAATTATGAACAACGAACGCAATTTGCGGCAGTAAGGACAGGGTTGGAAATGGTATCAGGGAGGGAATGAACTGCGCTGTTGCGAAATTTTGATGATTCATAGCACGCAGCGCATAAAAATGTCTGACCGTTTTATTGGGGCTCAGACCGTTGTATTGTAGTAACGGGATTTTAATTTTGTTCTCAAGTGCGCAAATAACGTGTTATCTGTTTTCCACGTTTATGTTAATCGGTGAGAGCCTTCAGGAATATTTTGAAAGAGGAGCGAGCTTTTTTATGTAGATTTTTAACTTGGTAAGTTCTTCATATGAAATTAATTTAGGGACGGTTAAGTCATAATATAATGAAATATTAAGTTATATTATTACCTAACAAAAATTACCTAACTAATTTAACTGTAATTGAGAAATGAAAAGGTTGAAAGCATACTTTTTCGATGCTGAAAATCCGTATTCATCGGTGTATCGATGAATTTGTTAGTCTTTATTTATGTTTCGAGAGATTAGCTGATAAAACTCCCGTTCAAGCTGTGTTTACCAGGACTTCTCAGGTTTAGTTCTCGACATGATTTTTGTTTGTTTGTTTGTTTTGTTTTGTTTTGAACATAACAAACAACAATTCTGATACTATTAAGGTGCAATTTTTACTTGTACTGATTGACTATTTCGATTATTTTAAGCTGCAAAGATACTCTATGATTATACTGACCGGCGCTGCTATTGTTTAGACCATCAAACGTCCATTTTTCACTCATTTGAATCGATTTCACTGCAAAAAATAAACTGTTGTTTTTACAGTATAATACTAAAAGCAGAGGTTTCAGTTTAAAACTGTAAAATGCACACTAATAAACTGTAAAACTAGCAATTTTACAGTTTATTACCATAAAATTAGCTGTATTATACAGTGAAAACAACACTATAATACTGGAAGCAGTGGTTCCAGTTTAAAACTGAAAAAATGCACAGGAATAAACTGCAAAACTAGCAATTTTACAGTTCATTACTGTAAAATTATTATAAAATTAGCTGTATTATACTGTAAAAGGGTCATTCCAGCGAAAATGGTACAAATCAGTCCCGAGACTTTGGAATTTTTTTTAATCAATTTTAATAACTACCACCGATTAAGTGCATTTTTATTGGTTCTCCATTTAATTTTGTGCCATCAAGTATCAATTGTTCAGGCATAATCCGTTTAGAAAGGACGCAAACGAAATTTCTTTGTCTAAAGAAGGAGAAAATAATGTGTTCCAGCTTCAAATTGCTAGGCTTTTAAATGTAATTTAAAATTAAGCTGAAATGTAACAACAAAATAAATTACACTGCATTGCATAAAAGATGCTTCTGACACCATTTCTGCAGATTATTACCCAAATGAAAAAAAAAATCCCAAAAAAACACTTTTATTTATCCATGTGCCTAGATTTTCTATGTTCCGAATTGTCCACTCTGTTACAAGCTTTTAGGAAATAAAATAAACAGTTGCATTCAATCTGATATATTTTTTAAAAAATATAAGTAGTATAACTGCCGTGATTAGCTTGCTACATTGAATTATGTAGTCAACAACCAGGGTGAGCCTGATTCTTTTCTTATGATAGTAAGTTTGAACTGTTGGATGTCCACTCTGTTACAGTCGTATTAATGATGAAAAAAAAAATTTTTTTTTTCTTGAAGTGTCTGACAGACTTAGTTTTAGGCTGTTTATTCTACTTTATGCTTGTTCTGTGATTCTAAATTTTCTTTATGATTATAAAGATATTATTAAAGGCTTATTTGTCCATTCTGTTACACAAGGTGATCAAAATATTTAAAATCCTTTCATAAATGAGTCATGTACTAGCCATTTACACTTCATTATACACAAATAAACGGAGAATCAATAAAAAAAAAACATGATTAGTTAGTGGAAATTATTTAAATTGATAAACTTAAGTAAATAGTTTCAGACATGATTTATACCATTTTCGCTGGAATTACCCAAAAACAACGTTAATTTTTTACAGTGTAAGCGGAATATATTTTATCTAATTAATTATTTTGATTATTTTAAGAGGAGAATCAAATTATGTGAAGCAGCAATGGTTTTGATTAATTCTTTTAATCGAAAGCGTTGGCTGTATTGCTTAACTTAATTGAGCCGAATAGGAAGTGTTGACATTATTAAGCGGTAATGATAATTAATTCATTTTTTTCATTAATCGGTGACGTTGACCGGCGACGTTGTTTCCACTTTATTTTTTCAACTTGTGTGGGACACACTATCTCAATGATTTAACTGGATTATACTCATAAAAACAGTTACGTTTTGTGTTGGGTAATTTAAGTTAGGGATATTTAAATTTAAAAAATCCCTTTTTTTTCAAGAAGTGTGAGCTGTCAGAGATTTAAGAAACAAGGGTGAGGAAAATACGAGCGTGAGACAAGAGAACTAATTCTTTATACCTCAATAGATTCATATTTTTATTAAAGTCCATTTTATTTGAAGATAAAAACAAATTATTATCTTTTATTCTATTTGGGAAAGAACTTAAAAGACATTAATAAAGAAAATAATTCGACGTGGCATGATTTTTAATGCTTAATAGAGAATGACCCAAATAGGTTCAAAAGATTTTTACAAGTAGTTTTAACATCATAAAAAAAATAACTTCAATTATTGGATAGAAAACAAGAAAAAAGAAAAGCTTTTTTTATCGTACAATTATTAAGTTCCTCAATCATCAGCATAAGCACTTTTCTATTTTTAATTGAAAATATATAGTTTTGCAAGAATTTATAATACTGCGCATGATAACATTCCGTTAAAGACCTATCGTTCAAATTATTTTTGGGACCAACTACGGACCGTATTATTTCTCTATCTTTTCTTAACTTCTATATATCCAGTGCTTTTTTGCATAAAAACATCAATTAAATCTATTTTCTCCTGGGGTAAAAAATGCTTCAGCAGCTCTTTTTTGCACCAATAATCAACAACTACTCAGTCATAAAGTAGAACATAATAGTACTGCGATTTTTCTAACGTATTTTCTCCCGGTGAATTCCCTTCATATTGAAAACTGCTTTCCCCAAGATTTAAAATGAATCCTCTCTGCAAAAGAGAGAAACACTTCCATACCTTGTTTTTAATTCGAAGATCATTAATCCCCTCTTTGCTGCCCATTTCGAGGTCAAGGACGACCTTTTTGAGGGCAGAAATGCGCACTGCGAGACTATGACTTTTCGCGGTGCACTCTGTATCGTAACATTCTGCAGATGAAAAAAATATTGCCACCCCAAATGTTTGAAAGTTATTTAATAGACTGCAGTTGAATTTTGTTGGTATTTGCAGAAACGTGTTTTTGATTTTCCACAGACACCAGTAAATTGTGGGAATTTGTAGCTTCTTTCAGGCTTTATTTTCAGAGGAAACCAAATAAGAATGCTTGTACTGTGAGACTGATGCCAAGGGTGCCCACAGGGGGGATTATGGCACAAGTTGCGCCATCAAAATTTTTGGGGGGGATTTCTTAAACTGATTTATTTATTTATACAATTTTTTTATTAATTTATTTTTTTAATTAAATTATTTGCTGCTTATTTTAAATTTAATTTATTCATTAATTTATATTTTAATTTAAATTATTTTTTTATTATTATTTATTTATTTATTTATTTGCGTGTGTGTGCGCGCTTGGAATGTCTGGAAGGGGAAAAAAACCGATTATATTCCGTGCATAATTAGTACTTTTAAAAAAATAATATAGAAAAAAATAATAGTTATATTTTTAAAAAATAAATAAGTTAAAAAATAAATAAATAACATTTAAAAAAAGTTATTTATAATATTTTAAAAAATGAATAAATAATATTTAAAAAAATAAATAAAATTAAAAAGAGGGTTGTGAAAAATTTTGGGGGGGAATTTGCGCCATTGAACTTGGGGGGGATGGGCGCCCCTGACTGATGCTAAATGTGCTCGGTGACAAAAATGCAAAAAAGAACAAAAGGCAAAGCAGTTGCACTGTAAAAAATGAATGTTGTTTTTACAGTATAATACAGCTAATTTTATAGTAACAAACGAAAAGTTACTAATTTTACAGTAATAAACTGTAAAATTGCTAATTTTAGTTTATTACCGTGCATTTTACAGTTTTAAACTGGATCCTCTGCTGCCAGTATTTTAGTGTTGTTTTTACAGTATAATATAGCTAAATTTTGCGTCAATAAACTGTAAAATTGCTCACTTTACTGTAATAAACAAATGTAAATGATACATAAGTATTAACAAATGCAAATGTGTATGAGGGATACGTCGATAAGCAAATGGGCCCATTACCGATTAATTGGCTGTTGATACAGTCGATTAATATGCAAGAGTGGTTAATGATTATGATAATTTTTAATTATAAAATTTCTCCATTGCCGTTTTTTTCTTCCGAAAATAATGTTTTAAACTTACATTCAATTTTTGAAAGCAAATTTTCATATTATTGTTGATAAAGTTACAATATGTTTACTAGACATAAAAATACAAATAATAGTTAATTGCCTGAATTCAGCACACGGTTTCAACTTAGGAGCTCTGCTTTTTCTGATTACTATCCATAAATCCAAGACTTTTCTTCTTTATGAACTTATAAAGTAAGCTTAAAACACCAAGCTAAAAGTAGAGAGTTTGGAAAAGCATTCATCTATGAAGCAAGTTGCAATATTAAAAATGCGCACATTTATTCCAAATGCAGGAAAACTAATTGCACAAAACTAACCTCACTTCCACAGTTTTTGTTTGAAAAAACTGCAAATATGTTCTCGAAATATTTAAAAATCAATTGATAAATGAAATAATGTAAAAAATTGAGAATTTTTCAGTGTAGGAGAAAATATATATGAATTAGCAAGAGCTGGTTTATGTCTAACAATTCTGAAATACTTTTGTTTTCGCTTACAATTTAAAAGTACCCGAAATTAATCCTTCATAATAGTGTTACTTGGACGTTAACTGTCTGGAATAATCCCAAAATTTCATTCTATTTTACTCAAATTTTGTCTGGCTTGTCTTTATTTTAAGCAGCATACTTTCAGGCTGCCTTATATTTATGTTGCACTAAAAAGTATTTAAAAAGGCCGATATTTCTGATTAATCGGTACATCCCTAACGTGTATACAAATGATCTAACTGGTACCTTTTTTCATAAAAGTGCAAAAAAAAGTACTTGCATAGATTCTTTCTTTTTCAACTAAAATCTCACTAATCGCTCTTTTATCCATACCTCTAATCTGTTAGAGCTGATATACCAGCGGCTAGCAAACAATGTTATTAATATATTATAATTTGAACAAAAACAAAAAAATAATTGTACTAGTATATCATGGCTATCAGAAAACTTTAATCTTTGTGTTATTTTTATAGTGCTTTGATTGTGATTTTTTGAACAATAAAATACCAGGGATTTTATTGCGAAAATAAACCTTGCGTCATTACTCTACAGAACTAAATACTTTTATTATTCACGCATTAACTTTTTCCTTAACCTAAGCGAAAAGCTTCATTTGTAAAAGGATTTATGTTTTTTTTTTTTTCCATGTAATCCTTTTTTTACATAAAATATTTGCTCCACATCATATTTCAATTGTGTTTACTAATTGTGGTGTGAAGAAAACTTCTCAAAGAAATTTTCTCTCACTGTGCATGATGTTTGATATTTTACTACCCATCGCGTAGTGGCATTGACTTGGGTCCCCATGATACGTCACATGGTCGAATGACGTCACGCGCGTGTTTGTCGCTCAACCATAGAACTCGCTGAACAAAAGGAGATTTATTTAATAAGCTTCATGTTGACGACGGCAGTAAATCAATAGAAGTTCTTTGAGCATAGCGTTCTCCTTAAATGCGATGATTGTGTTTTGAATTTTATTTATTTATATTTTTTTTCTGACGCTCTTTTATTTATTCATTTTATTGAAGGAGGTTTGTTTTCGAAATTCTTAGCGCGCAACTCTTATTTTTGGATACTTTCTGCTCAGTTCGAGAATAACGCAATGCTTTTCCAAGAAAATTGCCAGAAAGGTTTAACAATAACGTATTCTAAACAACTCCTTTTAGTTTTCTAGTATGGCTGTATTTATATACTCTGTTGAAAAGCCTGTGTGCACTTACAAACATTGAGCTACCACCATTTAACTCGGCAAGTACATAGTGTTGGTGTTAATTGACAAATTATTACAATTGTTTTTCATTTATTTTATTTTATTTATTTGTTTTAGTTTTTTTTTTAAGATATTGACGAATAGCAATACAAGAAATGTTTATTTGCTTAGGTAACAAAATCACATCTCGCAAATCGGTAATCATACAGTATGGATTTACTACGTCGCAAATGTCACAATTGCGTTTGCCACCAGAACTATATAGGGGCCTCGAAAGAAATCCAAAATGCACATGATAAGTGTCTTACTTAGTTCTCTAGTAGACAAAGGGGTTTGCGAAAAATGTGTTGTGACGAGCCCCTAAACCAGTAAATCCGCCACTGAGATTATGGAGTTTAAGCAATGCCACCGTAATACTAAATATGCATATCGCTTTCTGGTTTTTGACATAGCGCAAAAGCGAGCTCACTGTTCAGAATACACTGCCATCTATTGAAATTATTCAAAACACAAAAACTGACAGAGAAAGTAACGATTGGTAGATTTCCAAATTTAAATTCAGAAATTAACCAATCAAAAATTTAATTCGAATTGCTTGGATCAATCGTCAAAAGCTGCAGGCCGCAAAAGAGAGCGCTTTGTTCCGAACAATTAGATATCTTTTTTAAGAAAATGCGGTAGGTATTTAGTATTACAAAGCGTTGGTTCAAGGAGCTAATGTCTGTCCCCGATAAATTACCATACATGTAGCACCTAATCCAGGCATCCTTCCCACTACCTCACAGAGCGATGGAGCATCCCCTTAAATGCTGTGAAGAATCCATCTCTATAACATTAGATCCCCCCAAAAGAAGCTAAAACCTTTTCAAACAAACCTTTTCCAGGTAAGGCTAAATTTCGAACAAAAGAAGTGCAGGAGCCCTGTAGTTTCGTAACTTATTTTCATACGTAAATAGTCTGAACTTCATCTGAAATGTTAATAGGATGATAGGACTGAAAAGAAATGCAGGAGCTCAGCTCGTGTGAGCTCCGATGCAAGCTAAGCCATGCCCTTCCCTCGTGGGCAATGGGCACCACTGCCACTGTTCCAACAGTTAGCTGGTGCTTCGAGACAGATGAAGATGCCTTTCCAGTTTGTCCCAAACATTAACAATGTGTTGACTTGTGGAAGACCACGGTATAACTTTGTTCCTGCAGACAAAAATAAACAGAGACTACGCCCTCTACTATGCTTACAGTAGAAACTGGCTACCTTGTTGAAAGAGAAAAGTGTGGTCAAGAAAAGTTGTCCAGTTCCAAATTTGGAACGATTATTGCCATCATGATGAAATTAAATGACCTCAAACTAAATTTGTATGTAACACCATTATCGAGAAAGCGAGAATCTGAAATGTAGACCGTTCAGCTTGCAAATGATCACATGATCGTGGTCAAAACACTTTCATGGTAACTGCCTGAAAGAAATCCTTTGACAGAGCCTCGCTGACCTTTACTCCAGCGATCGTTACCACCACGCCAAATACACTAATTTGCATTTTAACTATTTTTATCTAACCGCATTTTCATTCTGATGCATATGTCTGTCACTAACATCCAGTGTCCGGAAAGGTGATCCCGGAGATAGAGGGAGAATAGCTTTGAAGCGTAGATTTTAGTTTATATTTTATTAAATGGCGCTTCATTATAAGACACCAACCATCCTTTGCACTCGTTTTTAGTGAATCTGCTGTCAAGTAATAAGCAGTAAGCTACTGCTTTTCAGCGAGGGATGAATTAGAGAAACGTGCAATATACCGACAGCTCAGTTATGAGTCAAATATCAAGTGACAGATGACAACATATATTCGCAGTTGTATTCTAGCAGCATTATTTGGGGTTCATATGCCACTGGTATTTTTATAAGGAAATTTATTTTGTTGTTTTTATTTAAAGTCACGCGTTAAATTTCTTCAAAAATTCATTTAAAAACTCCGACTATAGTATGTTGATTTTGAAACTCTTATGCTATTTCAATCAAAATACTTACCACAATGAAACTTGAAATTTGAATACGAAGAAAAAAATTTACTGACAGCAAAATAAACGATACGGCAATTTGTATTACCCTCTTTATACGCATTCTTGATTCTGCCATAAAATTAAATGAATATTTATAAGCGAAGGTCACGTTTTTAATGTTCATAAACGAATATTCTTGAAGGCATTACCTATATTGTGAAGACATTCTTTTTTTCCACAATGAATTATTTTACTGCTCAGAGCACGAACAGACCGAGTATATCAAGTGGCATGCTGTTTTCTCTAATGTCCTTGGAACCTTTTTTTAGGTACATTTAAAATTCAACTTATTTGTACTTTCACTGCCAAGAGCAGTCAGAATTTTTCTTGAGAAGGGCGCTTGGTTTGGTTATAAAAAGCCAGAGTTATGGTTACAAAAGGCCAGGAGGCAATTTTTCTTAGCAGCCCATACACTTTATTAATACGACCAAATCTCTTTAAAACAAACTCCAGAGAACCTTCAAAATCAATTCCTCTTTCTTAACTGTAGTTCGTCTTATCCGAGGAGAAAAAACGGCTAACTGAAAGACAGGGTCAGAAATGTAGTTAGTTTTAGAAGTAATTCGTTTTAAGCGTGTTAGATGTAATGACTTTATACTTTAAGCAACAAGAATATTCCAACAGGTTTAGGTTGTAGCACTCTTTTTTTCTATAATGTTTTCTATGAACTCAGAAAAGAACACGAATACGCCACAAACAATTGAAGTTAAAAATTCATTAATCGAGAATAATATAGATTTCATACTGACTGTAAGAACTTTACAAAAGAATCCATCTTTTCTTTAATATTTGACAAAACATCTAACACGAGGGTGCCAAATAAACGGCAACATGCTGAACTTGGTAAGTAAGAAAATTTTCCCGTGCTGAAAATATTTGAATTGTTGAAAAAAAAAGGCCTCTTTAAACATTAGGTTGTTGATAGGCAACAATATAACCTTCGATTGAATTATGCGTGTCATCGCTGCAGGCTTTGAGACTATTGACAGTTTAAACTTTAAAACCGTTATGAAAAAAAGTAAAAATCATCTCATAGACCCCTAACTCTTGAAGAAACTTTTTGTGTGAACATTCAAACTATGTAACTGATTAACATCATGAAATAACTAACTGTTAAGTCTAATTCATTGCAATGATCCGTCAAATTTCATTCGTGAACTTAATGACTTCTGCAAAAACGCCGGCGATATACCGTACCCATCTTCCCCCAGCGACTCATCCTCGGATCATTTCCACTATCTTCGAATTGTTCGTGGTGTCAATTCTAATGCAGTGTGCCGGGTGAAGGTGAACTTGTGCCGGGCTTCTTCCCTTGACCACCGCCTTCTTCCTCCGTCCTTCAGCCCAGACACAGACGAAAGGTCTTTCGGCAAGGTCACTTTACTCTCTCGCCGTTCGACTTTCTTTATTCTTCTTTTTACCATAGGGAACCTGTTCGCTGTACAACATTTGGCATGTCATCGCCCTCTGAGCTAGATGCAGAAAAAAGAAACCATCCTCGACCCAACAGCAGCCTGATAGCCGCATTGAAAGGGCTGCTCCGGCTGTTCGCATTGCTGTTGCCATCTGGTCACTTTCCAAAGCGAAGCCGGGCTCTTTCATGAGACCTGCCTCAGATATCCACATAGCGGCTGTGAATGAACGATGCCACACCTTTTTTCAAGGGTTTTGATCCTTCGAGCCCCTTTTTCCCGGTGTGTCACACTTCACCTCCCCCTCCTCCACTTTTAGCATGTCACACTATATTGCATAAGCAAATTCTTTAAAAAATACGTGATGTCTTTAAAAAAAATACTTCTTGTTATCCCCTTCCTCCCGCTTGTCACAAACAATCATGAACTCCCCCCCCCCCTCTCAAAGCGTGGCATCATTTATGGACAGACCCACAGATGAAATTAATTCTCAATTGCCCTGAAACAGTCGATCGTATGACACTATTTTCTGCAGTCTTGAATGTAAAAACTGACAATAGAATCCATACCCGATACTTATAAACAAAGGGTCACGGAAAAGAATAATCAGAGATCACCACATAAAAGTTTTCAGTAATCTGTCTTTTCAGTTCGAAGTCGATCGCTCTGGCCCGTCGCTATCTTTTCCCTGCTGTAACTCAGTGACTGTGATTTTTCTTGCCTGAATGACATTGCAGTTAAGTACTATTAATAATCTACCATTACCCGTAGTAACCTGAGTTCGGCAGAAATATGAACTTTGAGTATTTTCTCTCGTGGCCCTTCAAGTGACTGAATTTATAATCATATAACTTACAGAACTTCAACGATGCGGTCTAAGCTCGTTAAAACAAACTCCAAGGAACCCTCGAAATTTTTTCGTCTTATCCGAACAGCAATAAATAACGAACACTTGGATGGGGGCTGAAAAAGTAGTTCGTCTTTGTAGTAATTCGTTTTAAGCGTGTTCAAATTAACGCGGCTCGACGTACAGACATTCTCCCCAAGATTTTCTGTCCTGGTTATTTTATGAGTGCTCCAGTACGATAAAACCTCTCTTTATAGTACCTTCATGAATTGTACTGTCAAAAACTTGACAAAACTTGATGGACATTTATGAGAGATGTTTAAAAAGAAACCTAATCTCTTGGAAGGGCTTTTTTTTCAATCGTAGTTGGCGTTGTGGTCCCTTTTTCAGATTGGACAAGGAGGCTCCACCGGGTCGGTGGGGACTCTTCGGAGGTCCACCGCCCCCTGGTAGATCCTCGGCATCTGCTCTTACTGCTAGTCGTGTCCATGTCCTGCACACACACGTGACCGCCGACACACATACACACACGTGTGCGCAAGCGCCTACACATGCATACACACACAGCACCCGCTTACACACACACACACACCTATCGTAATTCGTAATTGCGAAAATCGTAATCGCGATGATTATTTGTGATTGCGGTGTCAATTTTTTTTTTCTTCATTTTTTTATTTATTTTATTTATTTATTTATTTATTAGTAAACTATTTAGAGGCTTCTTGAAGTAGGGATTCATTTGTCCTCACTTATACTTTCAGCGCCACCACATCTTTCATACTGCCAATCGTTTTGTTTTCGATAACAAGAATTTTCCAATCGTCACCACTACCCCTACAATCAGGAAATTCATTGAGAAAGAAATAAAGCAATCTCTCTCTCTCTCTCTCCAAAGAAAACCTTGCCGTGGAGTGCGGGATAAAGGATCATTGAAAATGAAACGTCTCTCATCTTCGTTTCCTAGAATGGCAGGAAATGAAAAGCGATTAGAAAGAAAAGATGATAATGGATAGGATTCATCACTGCGTTTTAATTGTACAATATTGATGGTATTGTTTTGAGAAATGAATGTTTAGAAACCACAAATATACTATCCCTTTAATTGATCGGGTGTTTTTCCCCAAATGCGTTGTAAAACTTCTAAATTAAGTTTTTTTTTTTTTTTTTTGATATTTTTTTCCCTTTGAAATCTGAATACCGGGCACATATTAGTGACTATGCTGTCCCGTAAACCTGTTGTAGTTAAAAATTTATAAAAGGTGGGACAGTTAAACTTAATTATTTTTAATCTTAGCCTCTTATTTTCCAGGGAATTATTTAAACCTTATTATTAGTTCAATTCTTTCCCGACATTTGCTCTTTTGAAATTGAAATTTTTCTTTCCATAAAATGTTTTAATGACGGGTTAAGTTTTTTTAGTTTTTATTTATTTATTATTTATAGGAGTTAGAGTTGACTTATAATTCTATGAATGACAAAAGCACTGTTAGCTCGCATTTGTCTTGGAATATTAATAAATAATGAATTCCAGTTTCAAAATGGCTCATTATTTTGTCTTGCAGTCGTTAGAAATGTATAATTTCTCTCTTTTTTATGCTTCTAATTGTACAGCTAAAAAAATTTTAATAATGCTAATTATGTGAAAATTTAAACTGAATAATGTTTAGATATTCATGTAAGTTATTCTTTTTATCATACAGACTAATTGATTTTGTTTGCAGTAATTCGTCCAAAATATGCAAAAACAATAAAAATTCTTAAACCGAGAAAAACCAAAGGCAGCCAAAGTTTTATAAATCTGACAACTATCAAAAAGCTTTAATTTAAACTGAAATAATATTTTAACGAGTTAAATGTTCTTTAACGAGCATATTTTTTTCTCTTTTAATTCTCATTAATTAAATTGTATTTAACAAATGCAAAATTTTTAAATGATATTAATCACAAGATAAGTTGTTTAAAATGCCCACATCCATGTCATTCAATTACATAATTATTCCATTGCTGCATTCATAATGCTACTACATAGTCCATTGTATCATTATCAGTAATTATTTTTTGATCCTGGTTAATTATTTCATTCTGTAAAACAATATGCGTTTCCAATTCGGTGAACACATTTTTCTAAACTTCAGCGTGAATTTTACTCTTCTAAATAAGTTCAGCGATTTCTATCTACATGTCATCGAAATAAAGTATTAGGCTTAACAATTTCGAGAAAATTTATCTCCCTCCTGAATTAGTTCAATTATCATCATTAAAGATCCTAGTTTTCTGAAGAAATATCTCTTCCTGTCACTTTCTCGATTTGGCCTTGATTCCTTTAGAACAAAACAAAAAATGTTCCACTTCTCCCTCTAGTACCCTCTATTCGAACCCACGTTTCCAACAGGTGAACACATGGATTGCGGTATCTGCCAAACTTGGATAAATCTTCACCTGTCAACTGCTCAAGGAGAGATTGTTAAGATCATTTTTTATGTTCGGCTTCCGTCCTTGCGAGACGATTTTTTCATATTGATTTTACCTGATAAAGAATTAGGTCTGTGACGAAGAAATACTTTGCTCAGCAGTCCCTCTCGTCTGCTGAGTAGGTCATGTTCTGAACTGAAATATAGCGTCCTAGATCATTATTTGCCCGTGGGCCATCTCCTGTTAAAGGCAACACTGGAAGCACTCATAGCGAACAAGGCGTTAATATTATTTTCAGAGCTTTGTACAGAATACTTTAAAGCGAATGCATCTGACAAAATAGCCCCAAAAATCACTAATTTCATACTTTCAAAACATTACCTTCAGTTGTTCTGTATTGCTTTTGCAAATCAAAAATACAATCAGGTATTAGAAAAGTTTATCAAAGGTTTGCAATCGGATTAACTATATTGTCAATTTTGACCTTTTCTCCATGTTGTAAATATTGAAAGTTTAAAGCACATGAAATTCACTTTTGTGTTAAATTCCAGCCATCTTGCATGGTGAAACCTTTTTGCAATCATTCGACCAACTTCGGGATACCTGATAAGAGGAATGGCTATCCATACACCCCCTTTTATCGTTCAGTAAAATGTTAAGACATATACATCGTTCAAAGCTCGCCTGTGGAGTTAATCTTTGAAAAGAAATGTTGGACAAATTGCATTTCATCGTAATACTTCGTACAGGAGATTCTGTTTGGATTTCCTCATAAGACTCTAAATATTTTTTAACTTACTAATATTTTGTATTACTTATCTGCTAGTCAACAAAACTCTTAACTTTTCCTCCATTATATACTTTAAGAAAACTCAATATTCTTGTAATTCTTTAACAGTGTAGAAATTCGAAAGCATCTTTTTCGATAAAACCTTCTGATTCTGATACAATCTATTTGTACATTGTAGAACAAAACTAAGACACATAGTTTGCCGCGTAAAGAACTTAACGAATCCTAGAACACTGGAAGTACTTAGGCAGAACCACGTAGGTGAATATCCATTGTTTTGATTGATTCAAAAGGCCAAGAATCATGAAAAACTCTCAAAACAATAAAGAAGGAAAAACTCTATAGTTTGAGCTCATAAGCGAACCTTTTTTTAATTTTGCATGTTTTTCAATTGAGTTTATCAAAAATAGGTATTTTGCTTTTTTTACAAGACAGCTTGGAAACAATTCTAAAAAAAATTATCTTATTGAAATTTAATCTTATCCTTGTATTAAGCTGATACATCGGAAGAGAGAGAGAGTTGCAGTGACATCTTTATGATGTCACATAGGGATGGATCACAAATTGATAGTTGCAACAGCATCGCGGTAAGGTCACTAAAAAAAACCATCGCAGCGTAACTCATGTCAGACGTCGTCTTTCGGTCATTTTGGGGATTGTTACCTGTAAGACTGGAAGCACTTCTCTGTAATTTTGCCGTATCGTGTTGTGCTGTTAAGATGATGTCGTTACGATTTTTCTATTGATCAATCAGTTTTTTCGTTCATTAGTTTCCTTATTTTAAATTATTTCCATTGTGTGTCCTTATATTGCACTTGTGCTACATTGCATCTGAGAGCATTTCATAAAAGCCATGAATCCTCGAATCATCGTTATACTATCGAAAACCTTTCCAAGATATAACTTTGAAAACATGAGAGCGAAAAAAAGATCTTTTCAAGTATTTCATGAATTTTTCACCTCCTTCGAAATAGCCGTGCTTAATTGCCTCTTCCGAGAAAAAGGCCGAATAGCGTCCAGGTTAACAAATACGCCATTTTCGATGGCAGACAGTGCTTTTGAGACGACGGCCATTGGTTCCTGTTAAACAACGTAATGATTGGTGTTCTCGGGAAAAATTCCATCCTCCTTCCTTTCAACTATTGCGGACCAACGCCGTAATGATTCGTAAAGAGGGCCCTTTCGTTCTGAAGCGTACTCAGCTGCGGCTTCTGCCGCCAAGTCGTGATCCGGGAAACATTGTTGGGGCGATTTATTGATGAGATTAGCTTTTCGTTGTACCCAGGTCGTCAAATATTCCCGTTAAATGGGGAAGGAATCGGTTTTTAATTGAAATGGGGTGTTTGAGGTGCCGGATCTGTGCAACTTTTGAAGTAGCTGTGGAAGCAACTAGTACGTCCCCCTCTTATATACAATATCTATAGAGGATTCAAATGTCCATGAATATTTGAAGACTAGAAAACCACTTGTAAAGGTAGTAAGAATGCGAATTGTCTCTCGTCTTTTTATTTGACCTGTTTAAGTAGATATGTCTGCAAAAGAAAGGTTTAAGATTGGAAAGAAATAAAATAACATTTATCTTTATGATATGTTTTTATTCACAGATTCTTCACCTGTTCAGGACCTAAGTTACCTTTGGGCCCATGAAGACTGACCTAAGGGCCACTCTAGCTTGAGAGGGGGCGCCTGAAAATTAACTACTAAAATATTAAAGAAGAGAAAAAGACCCAATCACATTGGCTAGTGATTTCCATTTAGCAATGGGAATAAACTACTTTAATTTCAGCTCATCCTCATCTTGGACAAGGAAAATTAACTTAAATGTAGATTATTGTGATTGGTTAAACGACTAATGGGAGCCAAGGCAATTCTAAGTGAAATTAAAACATTTCAAAATGAATAAGTTGAAAAATATGCATAATGGTGATGCAAAAAGTAAATGAAACTAAGGAAATCCTTCACAGAACAAAAGTAAATTGTTACCTTGAGTTGTTTATAAAATGGTAAAAAATTAAAACAAATAGCATTGCTTCAAATATCATTTTTGTTAATAAAATTTGAAACATGTTTTTAAAAATCAAAACATATTAAGCAATAATAAAATTTTGGTTAAACGAAAAAGTAGTAGTTCTTTACACTCTTCTCTTAAAATGTATTTCTTTTTGCTGTATCTATATGTATAAACAGTAAATGCAATAGCTGAAAACTAAAAAATAGGTATAAGGTAGATTGGGGAAGATGCCGTATCATGTGTTGCACCCACAAGCATCAACTAAAACAACTAGCTTCTCAGAATGAAGGAGCATGTACATCGAGAGCATACACAAATTGGTTTTGATTTTCCGCAGGTTTAAGGGGTGTTTTTATAGTGTTTTGTCATTTTACCTCTCCCCTACTCGAAATAGTGTTAAACGCCTTTGACTAAGAGGCCGTATTTTCGTTTTGGGAAGATGCTGTATTTTCGTTTTGAGAAGATGCCTTAGCTTTTCAACACGCCCTAATGAAAACAATGATCCTACTCGAAACATAGACCTGGAAAACCGCACCGAACTGTCGGAAAAATTGTGGTTCAATGAAATGCATTGCATACAGCAGTTGGCTCAAAATATCATGTCCTGCATCTTTCCCCTACGGAAATAGCCCTAACGGCATCTTCCCTAACCGTTGGGGAAATGAAAGGATTTTGTAATAAAATCGTATTTTGTAATTCGGTGATACAAAATTGTTTTTCAAAGCGAAAACTATTTTTTAATTAGTCATAAAAATCCGTATTTTGTGAATAAATTGGATTTTTAATCTAAAACCAAGGCCATATTTGACATAAAATTATGTCAAAAACTACGGCGTCTTCCCCCAATCTACCCTATATCGTTTTTTGTACAAATAGGAGTATTCTCTCAAAAGTTTGAAGGGAGGTGAGAAAAACCGAGGCAGATATGCTTATAAAATCTCACAGCCACCTACTTTTCTTTTTAAGCAATAGAAATTACTTCAACTTACGAATTTATTCAGCATACTTTCTTTTTCTAGGCAGACTTAATGTAGTTATAAAAAAAAATCCCGTCCTTTCATCGGCGAAAATGGCCGGCCATAAATAATCTGCAATGTGGATGATTACCAATTACTGCCAGTGCATTCCTGGTTGATATACTGGTCTGAAACTGTCAATAAATAACTATGAAAACTCTTTGTAATTAAGTACCTTTGCTGTTTACTGAGATTTTTCATTGTTTTCAACAGGTCCGTCACGAGAAAGACAAGCTAAAAGGCTTCGATAACGACGGCTACCACCGCCAGGAGAAGACAGCAGAGGAAGAAGAGTCCACCAGCGACGATGACCGCCTGCGAGTCGTGGTCACCGAAAACGGGCACCGGCCGGAGGACGACCCGCCCCTCCCCAACGGCTACGGCCACGAAGAGTCCAACGGCCACGCCGTGAACGGCTCGGCCGTCGTCGTGCTGGAAGAGGACATGGAAGATGGACATCGCGACAATTCGTCGGACAAGCCTTGCGACACTCGGTTACACCACTACGTGCCCGTCGAGGACATGGACAGGAGGATATTAAACGGTTCCGAGAACACCCACGTGAGCATCCCAGAGGATGCTGTCATTAGCTTTTCCACGGGGCGAATACGCGTTAAAAAAAGTCCATCGGGACACGAGGACAACGACCGGGAGAGCATACCTCTGGAGACGATGCTTCCCGCGTATGACTCGGATGAGAAACCGGGATTGGGTGAGAAAGCTGACCTGGAAGCGGAACTGTCCAATCACAAGAACGGTGTGTGGTCATCTGAGGGACATACTTACGGGGCCAGTGAAGGCCCTTTTAACCCCCATAGTGAAAAATTAAATGGGACTTCGAAGGCTAGCGACGAAGTCAGCTTACCAGTTAGTAATCATCGGAAGTGTCTGAGGTAGGTTGAAGGTAGGAACATATTCGTATTCGAATGTGCTTACCAATTTGCTTTACAATTTGAGTATATCTGTCACTTGCTTTGCGTATCGGACGCGACTTTTCAAAAAAAAAATCGTTTCATTTTTCGACTCTTTCCAACCTATGTGATTACGTTAAGAGAGTTTTTAACCAGTAGAATAATCAAGTTCTGTGAATGATTCACGGCATAAGTTTTTGCATCAAGTGGAAAAAATATTCCTGCTTTATGAACTTTTGTAAATTCAAAAGATAAATACTTTTTTAATCTTAGGTATTTTTAATCTAAAGAATTCAGTGGCCTCAAACTAAGTGTTTTAGTTTTACAAAAACTACTTTAAATATTCCTTTCGTTTCTTAGTAAACTCTAGAATTAATATGTGGTTTCTGTGATTTTTCACACTACTTTGACATGTTTTTACTGTTAAACATCCAAGACTGCAAACTGAAAAAAAAAAAAACTTTTTCTTTTCAAAACTGTGCTCTAATATTTTAGGTTGCTAGTCTTATTCGTGACTATACGGTAAATACAAGTCATTCTTATGCTGCTGACTCTAAAAATAAAATTAGAGAATTCTTCCTCTCAGAGTAAGCGAATCCAAAACTTCACAAATTAAAACCATGCTAAACGCACAACCATAAAATAAAATATAAAAAAAACTTTTTAAATTTAAAGACTATTTCTGTCTGCTCATTCGCACTAAAAAGTACGAAATAAACGGTGAAAATGCGCTTTGGGACCCTGCTTGGCGCATTTTCAAAAAGTCGCCAACTGGCGCGTTTTTCCTTGTTGTCTCGCGAATTGAAAGCTCCGAGAGACATTACGCAAAAATTGGCGACTTTTTGAAAATGCGCCAAGCAGGGACCCAAAGCGCATTTTCACCGTTTATTTCGTACTTTTTAGTGCGAATGAGCAGACAGAAATAGTCTTTAAATTTCAAAAGTTTTTTTTATATTTTATTTCAAAGTTTTTTCGTTTTAAAATTTATTTAGAATTGCGTGAAGACAAACGCCGTTAAGCATAATTCACCGAGAAAATAACAAACGCCGTTAGAAATGCTATTCACTAACACTTTATTTTTTATTCATGAGAATATTTCGTTTCCAATTTTGTTAATTTATCAACTTGAGTCAAACGCCATCAAGCGTAATGTTCAATTTGAAGAACCACCAATGCATTTTCTACAGCCCTTATTAGCCTTTTTTAAAAAGTCACCTAAGCAAATTTTTGAACTGGCCTAATATGTTGATTGTTAGCTAATCTCATTCGTTTCATTTCTTCTTCTGCTTTAATATTGCAAGGTTTATCTCCAACAATTTCAGTCGGATTTAAAGCTGCCAGTCGTAGTCCTGCTAATGATTGCACTCGACTCAACTCCACTATAAAGCGGAAGTGCGTTAAAGTTCACGCGTGGATTTAACTCTGCAACCGGAAGCAAAACGTGAAAACCATGACAGAAGCAAGTACAGAAAAAGACTTTAATAAAAAAGAAGTCAAATGTTTTGGAATCACAAAGAACCCTTCAACAAATGCAAAACTTGTGAGCTTATGGGTGTAAAGGGGTCCTTTGTATTATCGATGCACGTGTCTGCAATATTTATTACTATTTCTCAATGAACGTTGATTTTGATTTTTGATATTTCTATTAAAAGTAAACTTTGAATTACTTATCCTCAAAAAGAACACTCTAGTATTGAAGTAAAATAAATGAATGTTAAAGGTTTAACTGCTCGTTGGCATTTTATGAGCCCGCATAAGACTTAATTTGAATTTAAACTGCATTTTTGAATTTAAACTAACACTGATTCGCATACTGACCTGAATCGTTAACTTTCTGAGATGAACGGTAGAAGAAATAGTTTCTGCGGGCAAAACGTGCTGAAATGAAGTAATTTGAATGCAATAAAGCTCTCAAATAATTACTAGAAGCGCTCTAACTAGAAGTTTTTTAATGCATTAGTAAATCTTTATCAAGTAATGAGTGATGGTTAGAGCTCTAAAAATCATACTATTTTGTGAATATATTTTGCTCTTAAAATCTGGTTCAAGGTTTAACGCAAAGAGTCAATCAAAACTGTTTTCCAGTCCATTTGGAAATTTTTAATTTGTACCATAATAGTTTCAGTTTCTGTTCTAAAAATTCAATCCCATTAACAAGTTATTCGCTCAATTACTAAGAAATCGCTGAAAATGAAATTTAAGTCAGCTGAATTAATAAATAAAACAAAATAGTTTAAATAACAAGCGAAAAGAAGTATTCATTTAACTAGTTATTAATTCTCTGTAAACATTTTAGTCTTGCTTTTTTTTGACACTAATTAAATTTCAAAAAGCTTGTAAATTTAGTGAAAACTATTTTTGCAGAGCGGTGTACGAACGTTGAGCTCACGCCTCACCGAACAAATCCATTTTAAGACGCATATTCATGTGTAACAAAAGGAAACAAGAAATACATTTGTGCTGTCTTTTCAAAGATTGGTATTGAGCAGAGCTCATTATTTTCCTTAAATCACTTTTCGTCAGTAAAGATAACCCTCGTGATCTACTAACACAGTCTCAGTAGATAGCGATCGACGTTTAGATTTCCATGAAAATGACTTTTTATCAGGTCTATTTTTATCTCTTAGGCTGGAATTCAAGTTAAACACCATTGCAATCGCTTCGAATTGCAATCGCTACTGGAAGTGAATTACATTATCATCAACTTAACTTGGCACTGACGTCACTACGGGTGGAGCCAATAAGAGCTCACAAGCAGTCAGCGATCTCCTCTTATTCGCCAAGTAGGCTGTGACGTTTTATCTAGCTCGTTTTTCATAGGCAAACATCACGCAAACGTCACGCTGACGTCACGATGTTTTTATCAAGAAACGTTCTAATGTAATTCATTTCCAGTAGCGATTGTAATTTGCGATCGACTGTTTCACTTGAATTCTTGCCTTAGTGCTACCTTAAAATTATTTCTTCTACTTTTTTTTCTTAAACTTCATTTTCCTTAAATCATTTCTCGTTAGTAAAGATAATTTTCGCGATTCACTAAAAGTCTCTGCAGGGATAGCAATCGACGTTTTACCGTTCCCTAATATGGAACATGAAACGAAAACTTACTCTATACTACACTGCAACGTTTCTTGACAAAAACATCGTGACGTCAGCGTGACGTTAGCCTATGAAAAACGAGCTAGATAAAACGTCACATCCTACTTGGCGAATTAGAGGAGATCGCTAACTGCTTGTGAGTTCTTACTGGCTCCGCCCGTAGTGACGTTCATTGTCAACTTAAGTTGCTGTCTAGTATAGTTAACCAATTTCATAATTTTTAATCCTTACTAAGGCCTATATTTACCTATTAATCGTACATAAAAACCTTTTTTGGATTTTGCCTTCCTTAAATCGGTTTTCGTTAGCAAAGATAACCCTCGTGATCTAATAGCGCAATCGCAGCACATAGTGATCTACGTCTTACCGTCCGTCCCCTATAACATGCGACGAAAAGCTGCTTTTAATGCAAATTTGTAATTTCGATATTTACCCCTTAGAACAGTGTTTCTTAACTTTTTCTGACTCGCTAACCGGCAAGAGCTAGTGAAAAAAATAAAATTGAGAACCGGTGAGTTTTTTCCCATTTCCTTGGTTTTCCTTTTTTTTTTTTTTACAAAAATAAAGAAAAACTTTCGTTTACAGACCATAAAAAACTTTTTTTTTTAACGGACCAGTTACTGTTTTCTTTCTTTGTTTTTGTTTTTCTCCCTTCCTCGTTTTTTCTTTTTTCGCAAAAAAAAAAAAAAAAAAAAACAAAGAAAGAAAAAACTTGCTTTTGCACACCATTGAAAACTTTTTTTCTTATTTTTACGGGCCGGTGAGGTCTTCTTCTTTCTTTTTTTGGGGGGAAGGGGTAGTGGGAGTGAGCTTTTAACTCAAGGCCATTAAGCACTTGTGAAAAAAAAAACGAACTGCTGATTTTTTCCTCTGTCTAAAAAAAAGTAATAACACAGTAAATGAATTAATAAATACATAAATAAAACTGTACTTAACGTTAAGAGTAGCATACTTAATTATTGCAAAAATTATTAGCAATAAGCATTACAGAATAATCATTGAAATCTACGAAAATTAATCACAAAATTGTCGTCAAAGATGTCGCATAAAAAATCTTTTATTTTTATGATATTTTCCTTCTTAAATTATTCTCTTCTTCTCCTAAAGTGAGATCATAACCTTTGTAAATTTATTCCCCTCCCCTAAAATGCAGCCTGCGCCATAATTACCCCCCCCCCCCTCTCTCTCTCCCCTTATGAGCACCTCTACCATTTTTATCCATTGGTGATACATCAAAATATTTTTTCGGCTAAGATTTATTACAGAAAACATTTATTTAGATCTTTTGGTAATTCAAAATATTTAATTTAATTTTTGTCCAAATTGTTTGTATTTTCTGCCTATTAACTCGTCAGAGATGGTTAAAATGAGTTACCGCCCATAAGCCAGGGCTAAGGCAGAACTGAAGCAAATGCACCCACAGCTCGATCATAGCATCCTAAGACTGCAGTTTCGTCCTCATTGTGGACTCCTCAGTTAGGAATAGCCAATGATCAAACTGGAGGCAAAGATCCTCTTATTGTAGCTAAGATTGCCAACAAACTGGTAGATAAAGTGAATTTATCTTACCAGCGAGTGTCCGCAAACCATGGTGCGGCTCAACTCGAAATTTGAAGGCAAAAGCTGGGTAATATGCAATGAGTTACCGCCCATAAGCCAGGGCTAAGACAGAGTTTATTACGGACACCAATATCTGTCGAACACCATGCAGGCGATAATTCCCCTGCTTTATGAAGGATTCACTAGCGCTACCTGGGAAATGACAAAAGTAAGTAAAGAATAGAATGTATCACATTTTACTGAAAGTACGTTTGCTTCGGTGCTTTCATTCGTTCATTTTTACTTTCACTAGTGTTAAGAAGTATTACTTGTTTCTCTTTTTTGTCCTATAATAAAGCATTTATGTCAATTTTTCTACAGCTTTCCGTTGCCATATTGTTTGCGCCGGTAAAATAATGACTGACAATAATACATTTTATTATTGTCTTTCTACTGTTCGGGTTATTTAGCTATTAGTCATTTAATCAATTTATTTTTTTAACTATTTACTGCTTCGTATTTTATAAAAGATTTTTTTTTTTTTTTTTTAATTTAATGAAAAAAATCATTCAATTGAATGAGTTCAATGTACGGGTCAAAACAATGAACTACCCTCTGATGAACGGATCGTTGAAAAGAACGACATAGCCGACGGTTATATCGACCATGTGAAGAATCAGCATCAACCTATTGTTTAACTACTTGTCAAGTTTATTTTTAAAGTCACAACTTTGTAAACAAGTTTCCCATAAACTGACGTCTAATATGTTATAAGATATTGAAATGTGTGTACTTAAACTAAAAATTTATGTTATTTGCTTTTCCTAATTTTTTGTGGTGATAAAAGCTTTGCTAACTAACATTTCTATAAGCTTAGTTTTAACTGCATTTAACCATTGCCTTTCTCTGTATAATATGCTTTGCCATAGTTCTTCATTTTTTCTTCATTGCTGCTTTTCTTAATACGGAACAGTTCCTATTATCCAGTTTTCACATGTAATAATTTTCATGCGAGCGAGTTTGTTTAAAAACTTTTTTCTAAAACTGCAGTAAATTTTAGTTTCAAAGATGTATTTTAGAGTCAAAAACGTTTATCTTGTTACATATTTTCGGTGAAAAATATTGCTAATGCTGTAAAATATAAGCTAGCAAAAAGAGTTGCTTAACGTATAAATTCATAATAATCATGCAGGTGTTTACTTATAGAGCTATCACAAATAACAGAATTATTAAGCACACGTGTGTGAAAAAGTCTAAACAAAGCAAGCCATGTGCGTTAGGGTGGGCCGAAAACTACTTTTTGTTATTTCGATGATGGGTATTGTGGAAAAAGTGCCATTGGAAAGCAAAGTACACATAAAAAATTTAATTTTTTGAAAATTTGAAATTCGGAAACGAATGCAATTTTTGAGATTTTTATGAAATTATTTTTAAAAAAATTTTAGCACCTAACATCTAAAAATGCGTTATATGTGACAAGCAATGTAGATATTTAAGATAAGTACTGCAAAAACCGCATTTTAACGTTTAGACAAAATTTAATTTAAAACGTAGAAAAAAGCAGGAAAGTGCCTAATATTCTAGACGTTTGTGGAAAAGGAAGGAATTATACCATAAACCTCAATTTCTTATGGAATTTCTATGCCCCTGACGGCACCTTTTCCACCCTACCCGTTATCGAAAATAGAAAAAAATTTTTACTAATTCAATAAAAATCTTGAAAAAACGATTTTTTCCAAACTTCAAAGCAATTGCGGCAAACCAAGAAATTGACCAAAAAATTTCAAATTTTTTGTGTACACTTTGCTCCCCTAATGGCACATTTTTCGCAATACCCATCATCGAAATAAAATAAAAAGTCTTTTTCGGCCCACCCTAATGTGCGTACCTTGACTTGCAAACATTAATTTTCCAAGAGCAAATCGAGAAGTGGTGAAGTTTATACACATCTTATTTTTCATTTCCAAAATATGTTTATTGTTTAACTCGGGTCCGAGAATTTGAATTTCATGGTTGAGTGTATAATTTTATCGGATGGGTTGTATTAGTGAAAAGACTTTTAAATGTTCTGGTCTTCATTTTCGAAAAAAACTTCTTTATAATATAAAATGGCGATTTAATTTTAAAAAAATAATGTTATAGTTTCTTTAATGTAAGCTGAAACAGAGTTTTGACTGCACCACAAAAAGAAACTTCTGGTGAAGTGTTTTTATTACGTTCACTTGTTGATTTTACATCTTTGTGACTAAAATTTATGATGTGTTCAATTTAGGAGTAATTTATTTGCTTTTGTATGCTCTTCGCAGCAATGAAAAAAAATGTAACTGCACTTAAAATATTTCACTGCTTGAGGATATTCATTTTTTTAGTTTAAAACGACATTTACTGTTTTACCATTTTCATTCTCTAAGTGTGACATTTATTGCTACAAAAATTGTTATTGATGACTTCAGAAATGCCCAATGCTCACTTCAAGTAAAGTGCGGTCGTTCTAAATTAAGAAGTATGGCTTAACTTGTTTTTGTCCTCATAGATGATTCATAGTTTTCTCTTCTTTTTTTCGCATTCATTAAAGAACAGCATAAGCTTCTTTTCCTCCCCTAAAACAATAACAAAGTAACTGCTTGGAGCGTCCACTTGGACAATTCCATTTCGAAAGGAAGCTTCCATTGCTGCAAAAAACAGCCTGAAAAGACTAATTGTGCTTGATAATTGTTTCATTGTATGAATTTTATGAATAACATGACATCTACTTCTATAAAGCACTGTTAAATTTTGGAGATTTCTAGGAACAGTATTTATATGATAATAGAGAAAATAATATTATTTAAATATTTTTTTCTGTAAATTTAACTGCATTATATACACTATTGAAAATAGATATTATTTTTACAGTATAAAACAGCTAATTTTACAGTAATAAACTTTAACATTGTTAATTTTACAGTAAAATTGCTAATTTGCACCAACAAACAGTAAAATTGCTAGATTCACGGCTTATTACTCTGAATTTAACAGTTTTAAACTAGAGCATCTGCTGCCAATATTATGCTGTTGTTTTTACAGTATAATGGTAATATTGCTAATTTTACGGTAATAAATTGTAAAATTCCTAGTTTTACTGTGATAAACTAAAATAGCTAATTTTACAGTTTATTACTGTGCTTTTACAGCTTTAAACTGGAACTGCTGCCAGTATTATACTGTAAAAACAACAGCTTATTTTTTTGCAGTGTAGAAGTAGAGACCATGTTGTTTATAAAGGTGGTGAAATCAAACAAGGATTTAACATATTTCTAGTCTTTGTAAGCTGTTTTGGCAAAAACTGATGCGTCTGCTACAGTGGAATTACCCACTTACTTGCCTTTTCGAAATATCGAAAAAATTTACTTCTTCCCTCCCCCTGGAAATTTCTTTTCGCTATATAAGTTATGAAATTTCCCAGAAAAGTTTTAAACAACTTGTCTATTTCTGAATTTCTGGAATAGAATATTAACATTAGCCTGCATCTATCGACAGCCTAATTACTAAACACAAATGCTGCTACTTCATATTTATTGGAGATATTCAATAAAAGAATCAATCAGGCTATAGATAATAACGACTACACGTTATAAAGACCATCCTAATATAACGACCGGTGACAAAAGCCCCAACTGTATCCCAATATACTCTATGTTATACCTTTTATAGCGACCACTCGTTATAAAGATCGTTTTCTGTAGGACAGAGACGGTCGTTATATCGAGCGTCGACTGTATTAACGTGCAGTTTTGCCGTGGCCATAACTTGAGATGATAACTTACAACTTAACACTCAGCTTGTTTGAAGGAAAGTAACTTTCCTAGCGAAGAAATTCAAACAAAAACAGAATTATTTCATTCACTAAATTAGGAATAGAAGTTACTGTATCTGAATACTAAAAGCTGAACAGTTGGTTTTATTTCAAATAAATAATTCATTCTTTTGTTGTCAATTGAGTGTTCAAAAACATGTGCACTTAATGATATTTTTCTAACGTCTGTACGAAATTCTTTAACGTAATAGATTTTCGGAAAAAATATAAATATCTCATTTTTTTAATAAAGCTCATTCAAAATCATAACTAAATAGAAAATTTCTAAATGTCCGTTTAAAATTATTTCCTATAAAAACATTTATTGCTTGTAAGTGAGCAGACTCAATTAATTTTAATGACCATTTTCAATTTTTCTGTTTCTCGAGTATTATTTGAATTAATATTGTCAAATCTGAATATCCTCTACATGAATTTATGTTTCGAACATTCTTTTTGGTTCTGACTGTCTTTAAAAGCTAACAAAACACTTTTGCATACTAACAAATTTTTCGTGAAAAATTGAATGTATTCTAATTCTTCTGAATGCTTAATTGCTTTGGACAGCTGTATGCTTCTTATGGTCTACCATACTAACATGTTTTCTATAATAACATAATACATACTAACATGTTTCCTATAAAGCTGACTGTGGTTTTAATCGTAAAATTTTAAGAAGGAAATAAATTATTATTTATTTCAATTTGTTTAGTAGTAAATTTATAATAATTAAAAAAAAAGTTTCAAGCAGACATTTTGTTTTACACTGCGATGATTTTACTAATAGCTATTTTTTGCGCATATTTACTATTTCAAAGTATATTTGTTCATAAGTTTATGTCAGAAGTAGTAAATATTTGAATAAATACATAAAATATCTCTTTGTTCCTTCGTAATCACTAGGTTATCATGGCAAATCATTAGGTATCAAAAACCTAACAAAACGACCTTCGTAATCGTTATGTTAGGTTACCTTCGCTAACCCAGACCAACTCTACGACCAATTAAATCCTCACTCATTTCTATCCCCTGTGAATACAGATTTTATTTTGAAAGCATTGCAAATGAAATACAGCGATTAAAAACATTGTATTCAAACTGTCGTACTTCTACTTTCATTGCGCTTTAATTGAAAAAAAATGTATTTACTTTCATAAACTATTCACTAATGTTTCTTAGTTTAATATTAATAAATTTGTCAAACTTTTGGAAAATTGATGCAATTTTCATCTCTGATGGACCGTACTTTGTTTCAACACTTTTCTCATTATTTAATACACTATCTACTAGAAGCAATTCTCACAGAATTTGACATTCATCTTATTTACGTCTTCATTAAATAATTTTATGGACAAAAAAAATTTTATATTCCATCGAAAAGTTTATAGTTCTTAAAGCGTTGAAAAGCGTTTGTTTACTTCTTATTAATCGACTGAGACATCTTAAGTAAACTTAAAATGCAAAGGAAACGATAAGAAAGTTTCGTAAGTAAATTGGACTACACGTCCGCATTTTAAACAAACACCAATATTTAACTTATAAGATGAATGAAATTAGGTTGTAATTAAATATCATTCTCTTACTTGGAAGGAAAATTGAGAGCCACATCTAGAATTTGTGAAATAGAAAGAGTTCATTTATGCGCGCCATTTTTCTGCGTGTTCCGTTTTCTTGCAACTATTGTGCTATTTGATTAACGACAAAATTGTGACTGACTATTGTGAAAAACTTTCAGCTAAATAATGATGACTGTATACCCGCATTCTTCAACGAAAGATTTATGCAGAAAATGTGATTTTGACGTTGTCTTTCTTGATAAACGTCTTTTTGCTCTTATCCTCAATTATTGCATTCAAGTCATAGTTTATATTGCACTTTCCCTTCCGTAGCTGTAACAATTAAATACACTGGCGGAAAAAAAAATCCCAACACCAAGAAAAAATTGCCGTAGAGCAATGAAATTTGGGTAATGCAATTGTCTAGTTAACATGTTTAATTGATTAAATATACAAGATCACTGGCTAATTTAAGCTCAAGAAAATGCTGTGCAAATGTGAAATTATGTTAATTTAATAGAGGGTGTAACCTCCAGAATTTTGAAGGCAAGTCTGCAAGCGTGCATGCATTATGTCATACAGGTGCCGAATGTCCCTTTGTGGTATGAAGTTCCATGCTTGTTGCACTTGCTGTGTCAATACTAGGACCGTCACTGCTGACTGTGAATGATGCCCGAGGTGCCATCTCATGATACCCCATACGTTATCAATTGGAGACAGACCTGGTGATTTTGCAGGTCACGGTAACATGTCAGCACTCTGTAGAGCACATAGCGTTACAGCAGCGATGTGAGGGCGAGCGTTATCCGGTTGGAAAACGCCCCCTTGAATGCTACTCATGAAGGGCTGTACTACTGGTTAAATTAATAGACTGACGACAAATTTTCAGTCAGTGAGTTTGGGATGACCACAAGAATGCCCCTGCTATCGTAGGAAATTGCTCCAGAGACCATAACTCCTGGTGTGAGTCCCGTGTGTCTAGGCCGTAGAGCGCTTGGATGCAGGCGGTCCCCTGGCCTCCTTCTGACCAATATACAGCCACCACTGGCACTAATTCAGAATCTGTTTTCATCAAAAATTACAACAGATCCGCACTCCGACCTCCAGTGAGCTCTGTCGTGGCACCACTGCCGTCGGAAAAGGCAATGGTTTGCAGTCAATGGAATACCGGCTACGGGCTGCCTGGCTCGGAGCTGTCCTTGAAGTAAACAGTTTCTTACCGTTACTTGGATCACGACGGTACCAACTGCAGCTCGAATGTCAGCCGTAGATGCAGTACGATGCACCACAGCCGTACGCAAGATTCGGCGATCTTCCTTCTCAGTCGTGCCACGTGGCAGCTCGGAACTCGATCTTCTTGAGGTAGTACCATCCCTTGCCCATAGCTTCCCAATAATCATGCATGGTGGAAACATTCCCACCCAAGTCTTTC